>JAAMXJ010000474.1:0-230689 GCA_019693375.1 Asterochloris erici
GGTCACTGCCATGTCATCTGCGCAGCTCAGCACACAGAAGGCTGGGTTGGCGGGCTGCATGTGCTGCTGGGTCCTCTGTTCTTTTGGGCTTTCTCATCCAAGCAATAAGGCTGTTGGGAGAGTCTGCCTGCCGCGATGTGCATGCTGGTCTGCGCTGTCAGGGCTTCACGACTTTTGCTTGCTCAAGGGTGGGAGGCACAAGCTGCAAGAGGGCTTGCTGATGCCGCCCCCCTGCTGCAGGGGAGAGTGGAGACCGTTTGGCGCAGGTGAAGCAGAGGATGCAGCAGCTTGAGTTAGTTGCCGACCGTGCAATGACCACATCTCAACGAGAGGCAGACATTGGCAAGGCAAGAAGACCACTGCAACATGCAACTTGTCATGCAAAGCAGTATGGTGCTCTGTTGTTGTCTCACCTTCTTGCGCAGCCTGCAGGGGCTGCCCACACTGTTGTGAATAAAGAGAGGTAAGAGACTCTTGTTTGTCATTGCAGCGCTTCAAGGGACAACTTGACCAAGTCAGCAGGCTACCTCTTCTTCAAGACATGCCTGCACCCAGGATGACAGCAGTGGTGAAGCATCTGCAGGACATGTGGAGCCTGCAACGCCCTGCAAAACGCGCAAAGCGTCAAGGTGTGTTTCTAGACCAAGTTTATCTGCAATGCAGGTCTCCTCTGCAGCAGATATCGGTTTTGTGCTGCCCCTGTTGCTCTGATGCAATTTCGCCTGCCTGCCTTCACAGTGTGCGTCTCAGCCCCTTGGCCCTGCTGCTGCAGATGCTGCTGAACAGCAAGCATCGTCATCTGCAACATTTGTGGCCGAGACAGACAGCATTTTGCGGCACATTGCCCAGCAGAAGAATGCTGGGCCTGGGGACCTCAGGGAGGCAGATCACATGCAACCTGCTGCAATGGAGCTGCTCAAGGGGCTGCAGCAAGCGCTTGGCAGCGACACCGGCCT
This sequence comes from Asterochloris erici, assembly GCA_019693375.1. Taxonomy (NCBI): domain Eukaryota; kingdom Viridiplantae; phylum Chlorophyta; class Trebouxiophyceae; order Trebouxiales; family Trebouxiaceae; genus Asterochloris; species Asterochloris erici. The sequence goes on from JAAMXJ010000474.1 coordinate 957, forward strand.
GGTGCTCGCGGATACTCACAGCGACTACCTGAAAGGTCCGGTCAAGAAAATCGATTGCTCGGGGCTGGCTGCCAACAACCCCCTCTGGTCGCAGTTGGTGATGCCCTTTGAGTTCAAGCTGCACACAGCAGAGGCAGATGCCGCTTTTGGGCACTTGACAGAGACTGCTAACCTTGTGCGGCCGCAGCAGCCAGAGCGCAAGTTCCTCTGCGGCGTCAGCATCTCTCTGGACACAGTTGAGGTTTTCCGTTTTGACTACAGGCCCAGAGCATCATTCAGTCACATTTACAGCTCTGGAGCACAGCCACTCAAGCTGCAGTCAGGCTCAGCTGGCTTGCGCTTGCTAGCAAGCATTGTGGCTGCCCCACTGTCACAGCTGGGCTTTGAACCTGCATCTCTGCCAGACGGTCAGCTGGCAGACTGCAGCTTCACCTGCACCACCCGCCTTGGCACTTCGCAGCGAGTCAGGCACGCAAGGTGCCAGGCAGAGCAGTCGTGTGTACCTGGCAGAACTGGACGGCAACAGATCTGCAGTACTCAAGCTGGCCAGAACTTCCAGAGAGGTGGGGTTGTGCGTACCTCAATTGCTGTCGCGCATGACAGTGACGATTGTGTGCTTGTGTGTGTGCAAGGCAAGATCCTGCAGCAGGTGCTGCAAGACAGCAGGCATCTTGCTTCTGGCTGGTGGCATGTCCACACCACAGCCAGGTCGCCCAGCAGACTGTGCTGGCATTGTGGATTAGCCTTTGACTCTGCTCTGTGCGTGCCTTTGCGCAGGCCAAAGTTCTAGCCCGCATACAGCAAGCCCCGCAAGGCAGCACCCACATCGTACGCCTCTTGGCAGCTGGCCCATACCATTTTGACGGAGACAACTGGGAGGCCGTGCTGGTGGAGCCTGTGGTGAAGCCGCTCGAAGCAGGGCTGGATGTGCAGAAGATGGCACAAGTCACCCATGACATTGCAGATGCCGTGGAGCAGCTGACTAAGCTGAGGATTGCCCACTGCGACATGTCACCAAACAACATCGGCGTCCTGGATGGGCATGGTTGGCTCTTTGATTTCGGGGCTGCAAAGGTGGGCTCAGACTGCACCTGACCTCATGTGATCAGTCCTGGAACCTTGCACTTGTTTGCAGGCTATCCACAGCTGTCAATCTATTGGCATGCAGGTGGTCAACAGCTGGGATGAGCCCTCCAGCCCTGTCTCACACATCACAGGCACGCCCATGTACATGGCCATTCAGGTGTTGGAGGGCGGTAACCACACTCCCAACACTGCCCTGGAGTCCCTGCTGTACACTATTCTGTATGTCTGTACTGAGGGCCACCTCAGCGATCATGATGCCAGGTTTTACCACAAGCCGCTTGCGGTAGCCATGCAGCGGCTTGGGTTCATGCTGCAACCCACGCTAGGGGCGCTACAGCATGTGCCAGATGATAAGCGCAAGTTTTTGGCAGCCCTGCACGATGTTTTCTTCCCTATGGGGAACAAGGATCTGCGCTACTATCAAAGAGATGTGTTGCCTGAGCATGTGAAGGCAGTCTGCAGCAACTTCATTTGAATGAAGTAACTTTTGTTGGAGTCATCTGTTCTGCAACAAAATGCCTTGCTCTCCAGGAGGGGAGTCACTGGATAATTTGATGCGTCAGACCCTTAGTCTGCATGCGAAGCATGCTGCTGCACAATTCTGATGCACTGAAAGCCTTGAGCCTGCTGAAGTTGCCAGCCAAGGGGCTGCCTGGGAGTTTCATGCAAAAACAGGAGGGCGTGGTGGGAGCTCCTTGCCACCCACATGCTTGTACTGAGCCTTGCTTGAGGATGGCGCCCTTTTCTCAGCTGATCAGGATGCCAGTGCTGATGCTGTATGCAGCAGGCATGCTTGCATTGCATTGCCGATTTGGAAATGGGGAATTGCTGACTTGATAGCCAAGGTGAAGTGCAGACGTTGTGGCAGAGCAGTACCGTGGCTTCATGTCACCATTCATGCTCGAATCCTGGCTCAGCAGGCGCTGGCCAATGACCAGCCTGTGCTCAAGGGGCAGCTGCGCCGCTGTCTTGCCGCAGCATCTGCCTGATTGCAGGATGTGAGGCAGCAGCTCGAGGCTAGGGCACAAATGCACTGACAGAGGCGACTGCAGGAGGCAAGGGGTACTCAGATCAGGGGCTGTGCTCATATGAGTGGAGACCTGCCTGCTACCCCGTTGCCCACACACCGGCATCACGCCGAGGCCTCTACATCTGGCGGAAAGCCTGTCTGCCTGGGGACAACCTGTAGCTGTTTATTTTTTCTTCGCTTGACCTCAAGGCTTGACAAGCCGTTGGAGACAGGCTGGTCTTGCTGCAATTGTGCAGGGTTGCAGATCTATCAAACACTCGCACTTGAATGAACCAACTCGAGTCCCCGCCAGCTTGCGTTCACAGTCCCGAAATGTACAACTGATACGACCACAGGTACAGAGCACTTCCCGGATAGGCAGATCTGTTGTTCTGGGCGAAGCTGGGCAGCTGAGAGGTACCTAAAGCACCGCTTCACCTGAGGTCTCACTTGGTTGTGCTGCAGGCTGGCAGTGCCACTATAAGAATGTCCAGATATGAGATGTATTGCCAGGTATATGCCCGAAGCGGCAACTGCCGCCCAACCAATATCACATGCATGCATTGTATAGAAGCCATGTGCCTTTTGCTGTGCCGACTGATTTACTGATGCTGAGCCCCACCACCCTTCCTGCTGTGCAGCCAAGCGCCGATGGCATCATTGATTTCATGCGTGCCCAGATTCAGCAGCATGTCCAGCAGCATCATGTGCTGTTTCAGAGCACCAACAGTTTCAGGATGCCAGAGTGGGAGCAGGACATCGTTGCACAGCGGCAGCAGCATGCGCAGAGTCCTGCAAGGTGCCCCGAGTGGCCTGTCAGCCCTCAGCATCAGACTGATGGCTTCAAAAGGTACCCAGCTCTACATGCAGCCAGGTGGCTCCCTGTGCTGCCTGCCTGCAGCACGCATGTGCTCAGGAGGCGCTGAGCTGCCTCACAAGCTGAAAGCATGCTACTTGCAGATGTGTGTGGGACCCTGCGGGGCGCTGGCGTGCCTCACCTGGACCAGTGCAGAGTCCCACGGCGTGGCGCAGTGGCAGCTGCCCCCAGCCTGCCTGGGCAGAGGAGTGTGCATCTCAGCCGACCGGGAGGGCACAGGCCCCGCTGGCCGAGCTCATCTCCAGCAGCAGCAGCACAGAGGGTGAGAATGCCAGGAGGCGCGGCGGCAGTCTGGAAGGCTCAGAGGCAGCCGCGCGGCATGCCGATCAGCAGTGGAACTTTGAGGGCAGCCGCAGCAGCCTGGACAGCGTCGAGGTGGCTGCTGATGGTGCTGTCATCCCAGGCGCCGACCCAGAAGCAGGCAGCAGAGGACAGGGAGCCACGAGTCGGCAGCAGGCTGATGCTGCACATCTGGACGCATTCAGGTGCGCTGTTACAGTGCTGCCAAGGGAGCGATTGGGGCGCTTTGCAGACTGGCTGGCTGCTTCCGATCTCACGCATGGTTCACAACTCCTGTCATGATGCAGGGACGCAGAGAGTCAGCTGAGCCCGGAGCCTGTGGCGGACAAGGATTTTGCTGACCTCGAGGCCGCAGAAGAGGCCGCAACTGCTGCAGTCAGCCACCTGCTGCATGGCTCAAGCGCCCCAGGCATGCCTGCCTGGGACAACAATGATCCCAGCGCAGAGCAGGCCCAAGCCCCAGGCTTGGCTGCTTTCGGCGTGGAGGGTACACGCACAGCAGTAGGCAGGCGCCCCATGGAACCAGCAGCTGGCAGGGCTCCAGACTCTGCCTGTGAAGGGCCAGATCTGTGGCCACCAGGCACATGGGCTCCTCATCAGCCAGGCAGCTCCGACAGCAAGGGGCAGGACACCAATGGCGCTGCAGCAACTATCAAGGCTGATACCTGGCTCAGCAGCAGCAGCAGCGGCAGCAGCTGCTACCAGCATGATATAAGCACAACCCAGGCTGCGGCCATGCATGAGGCTGAGGCTGAGGCTGCTGGCGCTGCTGCTGCTGGCGCTGAGACTGGCGCCTGGCTCAGCAGCAGCAGCTGCACCAGCAGCTGTGCTGGGAGCTTGGAGGCAGAAGCTGCTGGATGCGCAGCTGCTGACGCCAAGGTATGGCACAGCAGCAGCTGCGCGAGCAGCATCTTCGAGGACGAACCCAGTCCAGCATCCCATGCCGCCCCTGCACAACCATCCATGAGTTCAGCAATGGCCGCACTGCCCTCAGAGCCTGGCAGTGTCCCCCATGCTGGCAGGCTGTGCGCAGCCCACCTGGAGGCACTGGCTAGTGCCAAGAGCCCCGATCTGGCTGACGCACAAGCAGATGAGACCAAGTCCTGGCTAGGAGTAGGCAGTGACTCTGATGAGGCGCAGTACCCTCAGCAGCCAGGGGATGAGGCCGAGTGCCGGCCAGACCTGGGCAGCAGCTCCGAGGACGCAAAGTCTCAGGCCTCCAGCGATGTCAGCACCATTGCTGCCCTGGAGATGGAAGGCCTGTGGCCACAGTCGCCTGCTGAAGAGCCGGCGATCCGTCAGGAGCCACAGTCAGGTGGCCAGGAGCAGGCAGGCAGCTCCAGGCAGCTGCCAGAGCGGCCAATCCCATTCAGCTTCTGTTGGCAGCGCAGTGGGGACGACATACACCTGTCCTTCAACGGGTGGCTGCCTGATGAAGGGGGTGGTACAGTAGAGGGGCGTGTGCCTCGAGGGGGCCGCACCCACCTGGACCATGCTTGGAGCATACCAGGTCAGCCCACCTGCTGGCTATCGTTGCATGCCAAAGCTGCCAAGGTGACTGCCAGAGCAGTCTGCCAACACCGCCCTGCTCGGCCGCATGCTGGCATGCAATGCAGACTTGAGCAGGCCAGGGCAGGGGCCAGCTGTGTGTCAAAACTGTTGGGCAGTTGCTGGGCTGACATACTCCAGACCACACAAGCGCATCTGCTGTTTGACCAGCGTAACACCTTGATCGAGTTCTCATCATGAGTTTGCTGTGGGCAGGCTGCAGTGCACTGTGGCACACTATGTCTGCTGCTCCGCCACAGCTTTGTCTTGCTGCTCTGCAGAGGAGGCAGAGTCATCAGATGCGGAAAGGCCCTCACAAGGTCAGGCTGGCGGCCTTGAGGCTGCCAGACCAGCACCAGCAGTGCAGATCTGGCAGCGCTTGGGCAGCAGTGCGGTTGCACAGCAAGGTGATGTTCTGCCTGCTGAGGGCGTTGACATGGGATGAAGAGCCGTGCGCGGCTACGACCTGCCTCCCCAAGTTGCAGCTGCTGCGCCATTTTCCTACATGCCCTGCAGCTGTGCACGAGGCATTGCTTCAGCACAGTCCGGCCACCTTGGCCTGAGGCGGACTGCAGCAGAGCTGTGCTACTGATGCTGCACATGCTGCAGGCCGCCAACATTGCACGGGTGGGGATGCCACCCTGGCGGGGGTGTCCGCCAGCCAGCTGGCCCGTGACCTGGCCTGCCTCATCAGGCAGGTGCAGCCTGCCAGCGCACAGGAAGCGGCAGCTCTGGAGGCTCTCGCACAGGGCATAGCTGAGGAGGATGCCACTGCTGTGCGCGTTCTGACAGCCATTTTGTCTGACCCAGGGGAGCTGGCCAGTTCTGGCGGGCAGCAGCAACAGGCAGGGCTGCAAGAGGAGTCTGGAATACAGGCAGCTCTGAGCCTGGTGAGTCACTGTGAGGCTGATGCTGTGCACAGGCTTGACACCTCAAAGTGCTGCCTCAGGGATGTTGCTGACCTTTGCTTGTGCAGCAAGGGCAGAAGCCAAGATGGTCTTGACAGCATGCGGCCACATCACTCCTTGCATGGCACTCTGCAGGTGGGGCCAACAGTAAAGGCCCGTGCTCGTGAGTGGCAAGCGGTGCCTTGGTTGTGCTTTGGCTGTGCCCTGACATGTAGCAGCAGCACATGCCCTGCAGTGCAGGGATAGGCCTTGGCGGAGGCCTGTGTTGACAGGGCCATTTGCCTGCCCAGCCTATCTTGGGCTGTCTGACACGGCATGCAGCTGCACACCCCTGGCCCTTGCCCTGCAGGTGGATGCCATGGCAGAGGCATGTGAGCAGAAACAGCAGCCCAGGCGCCCTCACGCCCGCTCACAGAGCCTGGGGTCTCTCACCTTTGGTGGCAGGGCAGCACAGGCTCTGCGGCTGCATGGCAGTGGCGGCTCGGGGCCGCTGCCTGGCGCGAGGGGACGACAATCGCTGGCTCTTTCAGCAAGCCAGACCATCAGACGGGCAGATGCAGAGTTCCAGGCACTCCTTGCACGGCAGCAGGGGAGGAGGAGCAGCTGGCAGCAGGCAAAGTAAGCACTGCCCTGATTGAAGATGTTTGTGAGTGGTAAGGGCATGTGGGTGAAGGTTGAGGGTTATCTGCCTTGCTGTTGCTGCCACGCTCTATCAGCAGGCTGTTTGCTGAGACCTGGTGTGCATGCGGATGAGGATGCCACTGCAGTCTGCACCGCTACAGAGCTCCCATGTGTCGGTGCAATCTGCAGGAACTGAGACAAGCTTTGCCCATGCCCTTCAGGTCCTTTCTTGCGTTGGCAGATGGCTGTAGGCTCATGTGCAGGGCTATCTTCTCACCTGTTCTGCCCCTTGCACTGCACCTGCAGGTCCTCCCATGGTGCCATCAGCCTGCAGGGATGGCCAGGCATACAGACCTAAGCAGCAGCCTGCTGCAGCAGGCTGCCTTCTATTGTGGCAACACCAGACAGGCTGCAGGAGGAGCTGAATCACATTGTGTAGGGATGGGCGCAGTATGCCCTGCAGTCTGGGCCCTGGCGGACAGGCCATGGCGTGACTCCGACCAGCAGCAGGGTGCCATTCTTTTGCGCCACCACAACGTCGCCAGGCTCCTCCTTGCCCCTGCAGGGACGCTCAGGCGGACAGGCCGCAGCATGACCCCCAGGTGCAGCAGGCTCTGCACCGCTTCCAGCTGGACAGGGCAGGCCGCATCACAAAGGCGGACAGCAGCCAGGCGGCCCCACCTGAGTTCCCTCCAATCTCCCCGAGGGCACAACAGGCTGCCAGCGCAGAGGTCTCCCTGGTGAGGCCGTTGTTTCTTTTGCGTGGTGCGCTGACAAACTGTTTCAGCGAAGTTTGCCCTCATGTTTGCGAGGTGCTGCCCCGGGCGGGGGGTCGTGGCAGACTTGTTGGCATGTCGTGCACTGCCAGTCCTTTCCAGACTGTTTGCATGCGAGCCGTTGCATCTTACGATGACTGGCTGGTGCTTGTCTTGATGCCTGTCCTAACAAGCAGCGTTTACCCCCTGCACACAGCTTCTGCCGCACATCAGATGCACACTTGACCACGCAGCACAGGGCTGCATGCACGCAACTGCGTGGTTGGCCGGCACAGTGCACTAGAACCCTCTTCATGTAAGAGACTCTGACTGGCGTTCTCTCAGGCTTTGCAGGAGCAGCTGTGGCATATGCTGCAGGTGCCTTCAAGGCAAGATCCTTAGCTGTCACGTTCTTCTACATTGCAGGAGCAGCAGAGGCGCATGCTGGCGCACAAGATTCAGATGCAGATTCTAGCTCACAGGCTGGAAAAAAGGCGCACAGGCAGCCCCAGCGTGCTGCCGGGGCAAAACTCTCAAAAGGATTCTGTATGCCCGCCCTGCGAAGCAGTGCAGGCTCCCAGCAGGCACAGGAGGGCCGCCAGTGGCAGGGGTGCCAGCAGGTCAGCTGCCTCAGAGAGCGGCACCCCGTGGGCTGTGCGCAGCGCCTCTGTGCCCTGCCTGGGGCGCAGCCTGACGGCGCTGCTGGGCAGGGAAGCGCATGCTGTGGCTGGCGGCAGCAGCCAGGACGCCAGGCGCAGCGCTCCTTCAGGCGGAGGCACCAGCTCAGCCAGAGACGTCTCTGCTGTGGCTGGGCACGGCAGCCTGGACAGCTGCAGCTCGCTTCCTGCGGGCACCACAGTGGTTGCGGTGGGCAGCAGGGTTTGCCCCAGCCGCCACAGCCTGGACAGCCACAGCTTGCCTGCCGGCGGTGGCAGGGCGAAGGGGACTTCTGGTCTGCTGGGCCCCCTGCGGCGCAGCCTCAGTCCTTTGCGCAGCCTGAGCCCCTTCAGACGCCGAGGGAGTGGGGTCTCAGGGCGTTCACGCCGCAGCAGTGCCTCATCGGATGACGGTGAGTTGCAGCACGGCAGCCCAGGTCGACGACTTGACCACAGCAGCTGCTTCTCCGGTCTGTGGTGACGTGCAATGGCCTGGAACTGACCCTCCTGTCACAGAACACAATCTGCCGCATCACTGGTGAAGGTGATGATGGGGGGCAAACCAAGCTGTCTCTCTGCCAGGCTAGCTGCAGTGCACAGTCTGATTGAGAACAGCGCACCAACTCAAGACTTTGCTGCATCTAGCCTTGTCTGCATGGTGCTAATGTGTCCTCAAGCGGCGGCTGCTTGTTGCTGCAGAAGGTCTGTTGGAGCCTGTGCCGCTGGGAATGGACGATAACATGCCTGCCCACCGGTCCATGCGCCTCAGAAACATGCAGCAGTCAACCAGGGTTGGCTAAGCCAGGTGGGGCACCTGTTGCAGCCTCGTTGTTGCCACTCTGAGCTTGAAGGTATGTTTGCTTGCAGTTCACAAGGCCATAGCTTCCATGCAGGCCTGAAGATTGTTGCAGGCGCAGTCCGTGGGGCGCCCACCAGGTCTTCAGCTGTGAACCTCAGTCACGCGGCCTGGCCTGAGCCCTACTGTATGGCAAAGGCCAGAGCTGCTGTCCAGCAGAGTGATGCTATACTTAAGCCCTTAGCAGTGTCCCACAGTGATCAAGGTGGGGCCAGCTTCTCCTGGGGTTGCTTCCCTAGGAGCACCTGGCTTTCATGACTTCTTCAGCTGCAGCTGCAGCTGCAGCGCGTTTTTGTTCTGGAACATCTCTTGCACAGGAACCTTGGAAACACTCCCTCAGCATCTGCCGAACACAATCCTAGAATCCTGCCTATGGTGGTGCCTGCCGCCGTTTGATCATGTTGAGTTGTTGCCTAGCCCAATCCTGTCATCTAATCAATGCTAGCCCGAATGTTGATTGATGTACAGCCTGTAAAACTATTGCCAGATTGCTGTTTCAACTGGGCAATCCAGCTGGCAGGAGTGACTGATAAATGGCAGCACAAGCGCACCAAGAATGTGTCAGCTTGCCTGATGCAGCTTCAGTACAATCGAGCCTGCAAGCCGAATGTTCAGGGCCTGTGCTGGCCTCAGGATCGGCCAGCAGCAATAAAAATTGGCTACTGACCCAGTCAAACAACTTCTGCGAGAAGAGAACCCTGGAAGCAACATCTCCTCAGCCCTCCGGCAGTGACCCGGCAGCGAATGAACTAAGTTTCATCTTGACCTGACTCGCGGTTGAAAGCCAACCACATGCAGTTGACAGCCAGTTCAAGCGCGCTGTCACTGTGACACAGACGCTCTCCCGGGGTCTCACAATGCTTAGCCTCTCCATCTGCAGCATCTGACCGTCATACTCAGGTGGGGTGTTCTTCCCCGTCCCAGATCAAGAGCACCACGCTTTCGATGCAGCAGCCGCCTCAGATTGCTGCCTGGATGTCGTAGTGTTGTGCAGGAGGCAGATGCTCGACAACATTGCAATCTGGTGGGCCCTGGGGCTGTGCCTGGGCAGCACAGTCTGGAGGGCTGCAGAAGCACGTCCGCAGCGGCCCTCAGAGACTGCCTCTGCAATCCATCGGCAGCTGCTAGACACTGGTCAAGAAGGCTTCTCCTGGGAGTTGTATGTACCTTCTGGCCAGGTGGGCTCTGCATGGCCCTGGTGCTGGTCAGGTAAGGCAACCTGCCCTGTCTGCCGCATGCATCTGGTCACCTTGACATGGCCTGCTGCCCTGGTCACTTTGTATGATTCTTGTGGGGGCTGTCTGCAGACATCATCACCTGCTGTGGGCGTCCTGGCAGTCACACCTGAGCCATTTCAGGCCCCGATTACTGCCAATCAGGGAACTCCCATCATCATTGACCGCTGCAGTTTCCGACTGGGCAGATGGTGTGTCTCAGGTATGCCAGGGCGACGTGTGCGGCCTCCAACTTTCAGGTGCAGTGGATTGGGCAATCCTCACAGCAAACAGACTGCTGCCTTGAGCTAAGGTGAAACCTGCACCACTTCTTCCAGAAGCTAAGAGGTACCGTGCAGCCTACCGTGCACCCCTTGCATCCACGACTGTTGCTGACCCACCCCTCCAGCGCCGTTCTCCACAGCGCTGCCGCCAAGATTGACAGCTGGGAGCCACCACCTCTGGGCTTGTATCTTGCACCTGCAGCAAGTGCTCACGGGACCACCAAGGTCCTGCAGACACCCATAGGAGCACCAGAGACGCCCCCAGCTGCAGCTGGAGCCCTGCTCCTGCGTTTGGGGGCGTGCCAGGCACCAACAAGCTTGTCTGCCACCACACCGCTGCCCGCGCGCTGCAGATGCCTACCATGACAACAAGCTGGCCTTCATAGTCACCTGCGCAGTCATTCTGGCAGCCCTGATCTTTCTGCTGGGGGCGCTGGTCCTGTGCTGCCGCATCTGCGCCCGCCAGCGGCAAGGGAAGTATCTCAGCAAGCAGGGCTCGGTCAAGCGCAGCAAGGCCCCGCTGCATCGCCCCAGCAGGGGCACTGCCCTGGCCCCGATCGCCGAGAGGCGCAATGAGGGGGAGGGGCCTGGCCCAGGCCCCTGGTGGGGGCGCCTGCGGCGAGACAAGTCCCACCACGAGGTGGCGCACCGGGCGTGGCAGGCAGATGCGCCTGGGCCTGCCGTGATCAACATCAAGGCAGCGGCGCTGGTCAGTCAGGCCTCAAGCCTGCACGCCGCTGTGGCTGGCTGGAGTGAGGGTCGAGGCTGCAGCATCTGTGACTGGGTTCAGTGCGGGCTCTGTGGGTGGGCAGCTGGGGCCACTGCAGGTCTGCTGGCCATGGGGTGGTGCTGTGCTGCCTGTCTACTCGGCTACGAGCCAAGTGCAAGTCGGATGAGGCTATGAGCACGCAGGCTCCGCTTGCCAAGTGGCAGCATCAAGGAGACGGGGGTGAGTCAGCTGCCAAAAGGGAGACTGCTTGGTCACACATTATCTTGACGCATGTGTTGGTGTCATCAAGCTGACCGACTGCGTGGTCCTTGCTGCCTGGCCCGTGGTCAGCTGAGTGTGCAGGGCTACGCTATGCTGCCTGGCTCTTTGTCAGGCTGACTTTGCAGGGACAGGCTCTCCTGCCTGGCAGGCCCTCCGGCTGAGTATGCAGGCCTGGGCTCTGCTGATTGGCCGGTTGTATGGCTGAGCATGCATAAGTGGGCTGCATGGCCTGGTATGTCGCCAGGCTGAGCCTGCAGGACCCGAACTCTCCTGCCTGGCCTGCTGAGAGCGCCAGCAGGGCTGGGCCACCCTGCATGGCCTGCTGTCACGCTGGGCATGCAGGGTGGACGTTCCTACGATCTTGCATGGGCAGGGGCCTGCTACATGAGTGCCTTGCTACGATGCTGAGGCTGTGCAATGTACCCGGAAAGCAGCTTTGTGTGCAGCACTGGTGGCAGGGCCAATTGCATGCCGCTGCCAGCCTGTGGTTTTCTTCAGACAACTCAGAACATGGAGCTCCTGGCCCTCTTCAGGGCGAGCTGTCCATGGAGCGCCTTCCAGTATCGCACGCGGCGGAGGCCATGGTTGTGCTGCCCCAATCGCCGTCAGCGGCGGATTTCATGCCGGGGTCCCCTGCATTCATTGGCACTCACCCAACAGTACAGGACAGGTAAGAAAGGCAGCCCTGCTGACTGCTGGTGCGGCCTGGTGAGCCAGCTGAACCTTGTGCTTTGCGGTCCCTTCTGTGCTGATGGTCGAGCTGCTGGCGCCAGAAAGGTGAGCATCCCAGATCCAGCTTCCCTGCAGGCAGTCGATGCTAGCAGCAAGTTTTCCGACATGCTGCAGAGTCCTGCTGACAGCGCAAGAGAGGTGGACAGCTATAGTTTTTTCCCCTCCCCTGCCGTTGTTGAAGCCGTTGCGTGTGCCCAGAGGCTGCCACATGCATATTTGCAAGTATTGCCGCTGCAAGTGTGATGTAATGATGCACGTGGCTGCTGCTGTTTGCATAGGGTGGGCAGCCTGATCAGAAGGGCAGCCCTGGAGGCTAGGTGTTGCTGTGCCACTTGAGCTTGGGTGGTCAGGCCGCGAGGCTTCTTCTTTCGTTCAGTGCATGGCAAGCTTGCTGGGCTTGTGCAGTGCGCCGCAAGTAAGCAAACTGCATGCAGCTTGTGCGCCCTCGCTTGCAGACGCAGGGTGTAGCAATGCGTTTCAAGTGTGCAGGCAAGGCTTTCATCTGTATCTGCAGACCAGCCGGTCCTTCAGGTGGAGCAATGCCAGTGCAGCCAGACCTCGCTTGGCGGAGCGCCCTTGCACCGGGTGGGTGATGTACGCGCCTACGGCAAGGGTAGCGCCTTTCTCTGCATAGCACACGCAATGCTCGCCTGAGCACCTGACTCAGGCTGCCATCATGCAAAGAGATCTCTAGGTCTGCACTTCAGGCTGTGATGCTGTGCTATGCAAGGGCTGGGCCACACAGGACAGCATCCCACTCCTGCGCTCTGCAATGCAGGCGCCAATCAACCATCGGATGCGCCGGAAAGTCGTGCAGCAGCAGTTGATTCTGAAGGTGATGCAGCCGCGTCCGTGCGCAGCCCTACCGCGGCCGCAGCCGCCACACCTGCTCCAGAGGTTACAGCATCCAGCATGACTGGCGGCAGCACTGCAGCAGCCAAGAAGTCAGCTGGGGTCCCTCAGCCGACAGGCAGGGCGTCTGCTGCACCTGCAGCCAACGATGCAGCATCCCCATCTGACGGCCACAGCACTGCGTCCGCTGTGAAGCCGCAAGGGGCCTCCCAGGCTGCAGTCAGGACAGGCGGCACCGCCAGCGGGCCTGAACCCTCTGCCGCAGCCCCTGCAGCTGGGCAGGCAGAGGGTGCCACCAAGCCTGCAGGCAGGAAGGACGACAGCAGCGGGCCAGAGTCCCATGCGCTGGCTCCAGAGGACTGGCTGGACCTGGCGTCAGTGCCACCTTCGGGCTACGCCACCAGGCAGGGCTCTGGTCTGCTGGGGCATGAGACTGAGGGGCGCAGCCCAGCGGGGGCGCCCACACGCATGGTGGGCTCCTGCGCTGCTGCCAGCTTGCTGTTTGCAAAGAGTGCCTCTCATGTGCATCGCGGCAGGGGATGGTTGTAGGTATGGTGGGCTCTTGCAACACCGCAAAAAGCAACCTTTGTGCAGCTCTTCATGCCACGGTCGTGCAGTTGATCTGACCTTGCAAGTCAAAATCTTGCCATCACAGGCCTGGCCATTGCAAATGCTGTCTGGGGCCTGGCTCTGCACCTATCAGGCGTGGGTGGCATAGCAGTGGGCACTTTTGTCGTGACTGCTTGGGAGAGCTTCTGCTACCCATGTGTGGTCCAACAGCGCTGCAGTTCATTGTTTGCTGCCTGTTTCCAGGGACAAGGTGGGGAGCATGTGGATGAATCCCCCACAGCTGCAGCCTCAGCTGCAACCAGGGCTGTGGCAGCCGCTGCCCTGGCCAGCATGGGCTCGCTGAGCCGGAGGCAGCAGCAGGAGGTGGCAGCTGCCGCAGCAGCAGGTGCTGAGGGGAGAGGTGACTGTGTTTGCTGGGGCTGCAGTCAGTGAGGTGTCCGCTGGTTTTTCTGCTGCATGCACTGCAACCAGTGAGTGAGTGGTGAGATGACTCTCGGAACTTCTGGCTGCCATGTGGGGTCTGCCTGCCACAATGCTGTTCATTGTGCATCGGAACCTGGTACAATTGAAGCCGCCTGAGCTGTGTGCAGCAGAAGAGCTGCTTTAGGGGCACATCACGCAGCTGAAAGCGCACAGGGATGAGCTGCCCTCTGGATGGTTGGCTGCAGCTGCTGGGCGTCGGGTGTCTGACTGCCACACTGCTGCATGTGGTGCTGCATGCTGGTGCTGATGCGCTGGCAGGGACGGGTGACGCCCTGGATTTGTACCTTCTGGTGCCCCGATGCCAGCTTGTCAGTTCCATGCCAGGACTGTTCAGAAGCCTGAGCTGTGACACAAACCAGCTGATGAGGCAGCCCCCAGGAAGGGGATGGCACACTGGGTTTTTGACTGAAGAGGCCTGGTGATTGGCTGCCTCTTGCCACAAGGGTTGAGCATCGGCAGTAGTGGAAGTGCCTCAGCTGTAGCACAGCGGCAGCCGCAGCCAGCCCAAAACCATGATAAAGCTCATGTTGGCTGCCACAGCTGGGGGAATCAACCTGTCTGCAGCTGCAGGAGCAGGGATTGGTGCAGAGGCATTCTGTGGCCCCACACTCCCACAGGGCAGTGTGACAGCCGCTGCAGCCCCTCGCGCAACCTCAGCGCTGCCACCTCTGCCTGGCAAGGCGGCCAGCAGCCGCGGCGGGTTTGGCTCCCCAGGGGCCACGCCTGGCAGCCCTGCCAGCCCCGGTGGAACGTCCAGCCCTGTGAACAGGGCAGGGTGAGTCACCATGACCAGTCTGCCAGCTGCTGAGGTGCTGCCTTGCATCTGCAAAAAATGCCTCACCTGGGGACTCTGTTGCTGACCAAGCACCATCTGATTGTGTGATGCCGGGGCAGCTCCCTGTTGTCAGATGTTCAAACAACTTGTGCTGACTTCCTTTGTGCCTGGGTGATGCCCCAATGCTGTTGCCTGTTGCAGACCCAAGAGTCTCTCCAAGGATGCCAAGTATGCAGCAGACAGGGCAGCCCTGGAGGGAGCGGGCAGGCGCAGGCGCAGCACAGATGTCATTCCGCAAGGGCGAGCCCCTGCTTGAATGCCTGCCTGGCTGCATTGAACTCAGTCCAGCCACTGTGCCTGGCCCAGGGGTGTGCCTTTGCAACATGGGCTGCTGGCCTGTGGACAACCCTTCACATGCTAGCACGATGCGCTGAGGCAGTGCAACACATTCTGACATCCTGCTGGCTTCTGTCCCAGACAAGTTCCCAGGTTGGCACAACAGCTCGAGGTACCCCTGCAGGTATGGTGGCAGGCGCATTGCCACCAGCACACCCAGTCAGGCACAGTCTCCAGGTGCAGTCCTGCTTTGCTTCAACATGTGGGCAGCCCACACACGCCAGTCTGCTACCAGGTCATATTCTGACACTGCTAGAATGCCTTGTATTGTGAGAAACAGATAGATCACCCTCCTCTGCTGCTGCTGTGCCTCTGGCTAGGTGGCTGTGATCCCCTTGAAGGTCCTCAGAGACCTCCCAGGCAAAGGTGGGCCCCAAGAGATGTGAAGCTTGTTATGCTCTGCAGGACCCCCCAGCCCTACCACAGCCTCGCGGCAAGGCTCAGCCCTTGCTGAAGCGCAGCCACAGGTCACCTGACAGCTGTGCTGTACGGAGGCATGCTGTGCAGCTGCTGAGTCACTGGCAATCTGCTTTGTCCTGGCAATACCGATCAGGCCACTGAATCAGATTCGTGCGGTGTAGGCTCAAACAAGTCCCAACAGCTGACATGCTGCTAAAGCAGCGTCCAGCACCCACCACCCTATCAGATGGCTATTCAAGTGTTACTGGGAACAGCGAAAGGCCCCAACCGGCAGCACAAGAGAAAGAGGCTAGCCACTAGCATTCTAAACCAACATTCAGATGCACTAATTCTGCAGACCCCAGCATTCTCCAAAGTCCTGCTTCTGCAAGCCAAGCCCCTTGACAACAGTGGCATGCACATCTGAAGTTCAACACTCTATCTCAAGCATAAACGGGGGAGGTATTGCCACACGGAAAGCAGGGTCCAAATGTCTACAGAAATTGTGGGGCGAGCGCTTCCATGTGTAGAGTACAGGTAAGCATGCAAGACAGGGAGGGAGGGACTGCTCAGAGCAGTGTACAGGGCTGGAAGGGTGAAGTGAGGCTTCATCCCTGCTCATCTGTTGTGCAGAGGGGCTACTGAGGAATTGTGGGGGCAGTGCCGAGATCTGCAGGACGGAGACGCTGTGTGAGCTGCCTGGCACCTGGAGTCATCAGCACGCAGCAGCACATGCTCCGCAACTGCTCTGTGCTGCGCACAACGCCCTTGACACCGTGCAATGCACAGCACGAGCTGGGTGCACATGCAGCCTGGACAGGGCAGCATGCTGCACGCGCAGGGTTCTGCCTGCACAGTGCTGAGCCCACTACAAGCAGGTGGCTGCATAGTGATGCACCCTACGTCTTGGGGTTCGACCCTTGAGATGAGAATGCATGTGAAATGGGCTTCACCAGCATGTACACAGTGCACTTTGGTACGCTGAGTGCAGCAGGCACAGCAATCAGCTCACAGGTGCCAGCGGCAGGAGCACAGAAGAGAGCAGCTCACCTGTTGGGGTTGCTGACTGTTGCACGACGCTGCCTGTAGCTGGTGGCGCCACGTGGCTGCCCGCCCCTGCCTCCGGGGAGCTGCCCCCCCCAGTCTGGTCAACGTCCATCCCCTCAAGATTGCGATCGTCGCCTGAGACTGGGTCGGGCTGCTGCCCCATCTCAAGGTCCATGGGGGCCGGCTCCTGAGGCAGCGCTGCTGCCTCTGCAGCTCTGATGGGCGGGGCTGCAGAGGCAGTAGCAGCTGCAGCTGCGTCCTCAAGGGGTGGGGCACCCCTGCCACGCAGCTCTTGCAGCAGGGTGGCTGGCGGGGCTGAGCTGGGGGCAGCGCGCCTCTGCCCTTGCTCCTGATGCCCAAAAGCTGTGTCAATGAAATGGGGGCCTGCAGTCTGCTCTGCCTGCTGGGGCGCAGCTTGTGCCTGCGCCTGTGACAGGGCTCCGCTGGGAGCCTCAGAGGCATGCTGCCCCTCCCCAGGTGCATAAGGCTCCTCTCTGTCTGCAGGAGGGTCTGCTGCTGGCTGGGCAGCACCCCCTGCAGGCCCCTCTGCTGTTGAGCGCGTGGAAGCAAGGAGGTTGCCTGTGCTGGCAGCACCAGCCTCTCCTCTAGCTGTCAGTTGCCCTGGCTGGGGCCCTGCAGCCTGACCTGTCACAGGTCCTGGCTGCTGGGGCTCAGCAGGCTGCCCTGGACCCCAAGCACCGCCGCCAGGGGAGCCTGGTCGGAGCGCTGAGCTGCCCAGCGATCCAAACGGCAGCCCAGCAGGGGCCAGGTGCCCTGTACTGCCCCCTGGCTGTCCTTCTGCCTCAGGAGTGCTGCACTGCCTGGCACCGTTGGGGCTGGGCGACTGGCTCCCCTCCAGCAGAAGTGCGCTGCAGAGGAGAGTAAGTGGTCCATGCATCAACATTGTTGAGCGCGTTGGATATGTGGCACGTGCCTCCACGGCCAGACAGCTGGCCCGACGCAGCCGGCACATGCTCATGCAGTGTCAAGCTGGGTACCTGAAAGACTGCGGCTGACAAGCTGCAGCCGCCGGCGCTGGGCTGGACACTCGCGCCACATCGGCTCGGATGCTTGCCGGGGCGCCTTGGCTGCCCTCCACGCTCCTCCCCTGCCCACCTGCCCCTGCCTGCTGCTGGTGGAAGGGTGCGCTGGCGGCAGAGGGATGCAAATCAATAGGTGCCGCAAACTCTGATGTGGCTGCGCCCGAGGCAGCACCCGCTGACCTGCAGACAGGGCAAGGCTGTGTCGGTATGTAGAGTCCTGCAGATGGGTGTGCAGCCTCCTGGCAACCCGCAGCCGGGGCACTGCCAGCATTGGGCTGAGTGCTTGCAACTCAACTGCCCTGCTGTTGCTGCATGAGGGCCACCAGCTCCCCATGCACCATGGGCAGGCAGCGAGAATGGCACCTCATTGTCTGCTGCTACGTAGCCTGGTGGCCACCATCCCCTTTGACTTCTGCTGAGGCACTTCTTCCCTCAAGGGTGATGACTCTCCTTTGCCAGGACAGGGAAGCAGCCAAGTGGCGTCAGAGAAGCTTGCGCAGCCAGCGGCAATGGTGACGCATGTCTGGCAGCCACGTCGAGCGGGGTGGCTGGTGACATTGCCGCACAGGTCGGTGAGCAGCCTGCTGATGGTCCATGCCCGCTGCAGTTCCGGACAACATGTTGTGGCACTGACTGACCTGCCCTGCCGCTGCTGCACCAGCGACTGCAGCTCCCCGTGCACTGCAGCTGCTGGCCCTGAGCCCAGAGGGCTGCCAGCAGGAGGCGAGCTGGACGCCTTGCTGCGCGGGCTGCTCTTGGGCAGCTTAGCCCCAAGCGCCAGGGGCAGCATGTCCAGCTTCAGGCGCGTCTTGCTGTTCTGGTAGTAGTTCTTGGTCTGAGTGAGGTCCTTGGTGCCCACAGCCTGCTGCACCCTGGGCCAGTCAATGCCGAACTTCTGCAGAGGCACAGGGCACTGCTTGTCAAGAGATCCTGCAGCCTCTGCGAGTGAAAGCTCCTGGTCAGGCATGAGGTGCCTGTTGCACCTGGGGCCAGTCCAGGCCACAGACTCGCAGAGGCAGAGGGGCTTGGATCAGGCCTGCTGCAGCAGGGGGCAGGATGCTGCAGATTGGGCCGGCCTGTCCAAAACGGTGGGTGAAAGACTGGGCAGCCAGCAGATGCTTGGGCTCAGGTCAGAGGATGCCTTAGCCACAGCGCGATCACACTGTCCACTGCCTGTGAGGGGGGTCTCCTGCAAAGAGGCTGCTTTGTCCCATGACAGGAGATCAATGCACTTCAAGCTAGTATATGTGGCAACCAAGACAGCATTGCAGGGGGCCTTGACATGCTGGATGTCAGTGTTGGCGGTCCGAGTACATTGGATGCACTAGCTGTGCAGCATAGGCTGTGGTGATCGCCGGGCAGGTGCTGCCACATGGCAGTGCCAGAGAGACGGCGCCGCCCTGCAGCACAGGCTGGCCTCACAGACATCACCCCTCACCTGGTAGGCCTCCAAAAACCTTGCCTTCTCGTCTTCCTGCCAGAAGTTGGGGCTGCGCTTCCCTGGGGACGGGCGTGGCACAGGCCCCAGTGCCGCCCCAGGGGTCTGCTGCTGCTCTCCAGCTCCGCCTGCCTTCCCGCCCGCTGTGGCATGCCCAGGCTGGGGTGCTGCAGGCAGCTGTGCTGCGGCATCACCATCTGAAAGGTGCTGAGTGCGAGACGCAGCCAGTTCCAAACCTGCAGCAAAGGCCTGCGCATAAGGCAAATCAACAGGTGCGCCATGAGGCACATAGGTGCCCCATTGCTGGACACACATGCTCAGAGCACTGGTCTTGTGGCAATGCATGATGCGTCTACCTGAGGAGCGCCGTCAGGGCAGCCCAAGTATAGTTCCCGCAGCGATACCTAGTGGGATGCTAGGTGCAGCGTGGCCGATTGGCCTGGACACACGAGGGACCCACCTGAGCTGAGAGGTCCGCTGACCAGGTTGGGCGGCAGCAGGTGGGATGCAGCCTGCTGCCCCGCCTGCAGGTGCTGGAGCCAGAGCGGCAGGTGCACTGGCAGTTCCTGCACATAACAGCTGAAGACATCTTGAGCCTGTCTCTCCTGCAGCCTGCTCTCCGGTGTCATCGTGTCTCAGAGTGAGCAGGCGGCAGCGGCAAACAGCTGCGTCATGCCTGGCGCCGACCCGATGCAGAAGCTAGACTGCTTGCAAGCATGACGGAGGACCTCATGCAGCAGGTTGGCAGTGGGTCAATGCCAGCGCTACTGCACACCCCGCAGGCTCGCCTGTGAAGCCATCTGATGAGAGGCCAGTTGCTGGGATGCCAGCTGCAGCGCGGGCAGCGGGAGGGGCATGCTGGCCTGCAGCTGCTGCCCATGCATCACCTGGAGGGCAAGGGATGGATGCGCCTGCGCCGCTGCCAGCAACTGCATGGCAGTGGCAGGTCCAGGTTTCAGGCTGCATGCCGGAAGACTCTGACAGCACAGCACAGCAGGCGGGGCTTGGCAATTCTGGTCAGGCTTCAGGCAGTGCACCGCGAGCCATGCAGAACATGCAGCATAAGGCTGTGCTCCAACACAGCCGCCGAGATCAGGCACAGCGCAGCATGCTGTCTTGACGCCCCAGGTCTGGGAGCTCTCAGGGAGACGAGCTGCCAGCTGTACAACAGCAATCACACATTTGACAGGCTAGTTGCCCAAGTGTCACAGCGTTTAAACAATCGCCAGGCTGAGGCACGAACCTGTAGCTGCTGCATCTGGACCTGTGCCTCCATGCTCATGCCTGGGGGCTGGAACCCCACCAGCTGAGTCACCTGCGGCCAGACAGAGAGAGATTGCTGAGCACGCCAGGCATTGTGCAGGATGCCTACAAGCTTCCTGCAAATTCTGGTCCTGACGGAGTGCATGAGCATGCAGAGCACCCCCTCTACGACAGGCATGAAGTCGCTACAGGCATCCACAGGGAAGATTTGCCAACAGTAGGACAGCTCGGGTGGTGCAGCTGGCATTGCAGCTGGCCCAGATAGGCATGTGTCGGATGTCTACACAAAAGCTGGGCACCATGGGAGCCCAGGCGGTGCAGCTTCCCTCTGTTACGTGGTGCTCACCTGTGGTGCAGCTGCCTGTTGTCCACCTTGCAGGGCCAGCAGATTCGCCAGGGCAGGCTGCAGCAGCATCAGCTGGGCCAGGGCTGTGGGATCCTGACCAATGACCGCCAGCAGGGCCTGCACAGCACACAGGACCCATGTGCTGAGGGGTTGCCAGCTTCTCCAGCAGCACTTGGGGTACAGCAGTAGGATCTTTAGCCGGGGCTGACAGGAGGCCTGCAGAGACCACCCTTGAACAGAAGCAAAATCCAGCAGAGGCGCCTCCAGGAGCTACAGAGGGAGCATGACCAATGCCTCCATGCAGACAGGTACCAGGCCGGTGCACCAAGTGCTTGTCACCATCAGACCTGGAAAGTGGTCTGTCTGCTTGGTGCACACAAGGTGCTGCTCTGCTTGGCAGTCCAGGTGTGCTCATGCATGCTGTACATTAGCCATCAGACTTAAGCTTCACGACATGACCATGGCACATCAAGTCAGCATAGAAGAATGCCGGCGTTGCTTCACCTGCATCTCCTGCTGCTGTTGTTGCTGCTGCTGCTGAGGGGCAGGGGCCTGCTGCTGCTGCTGCTGAAGGGCCAGCACAATGCCTGCCCAGTGGTGAAGCTGCTGCTGCTGCTGGAATGCGTTCTGTGCAGCATGGGCCTGAGCAACCAGCCCCGTCAGCGCGCTCTCAGCTGGCTCTGCCCTCTGCGCCATGGGCTGCAGGGGCCGCGGCTGCTGCTGCTGCTGCTGTGGCGGCTGGCTGCTGGTGGCTGAGGTCACCCCCACTGCGTGGGGCGGCGGCTGCGGCACGGGGGGCACTTTGCGCGGTGAGGGCGGGTGGGTCAGCCGCTGGGGATGCTGGTGGTGACGCGGGCTGCCTGCTGGGTTCCTGGGCGGCACTGTCCTGGGCGCCACGACGCCTGTAAGGCACACCGTGCACAAGTGATCAACACGTGAGAGGAGGCGAACGGTGGTGGCGCGTTCTGCCAGCCGCAGGGCTGGGTGGTGGTGCTGACGGAAAGCTTGGCATCTGCAAGTAACAAGAGACAGCACTTGTCAGGGAGCTGGAGGAGATGGCTGGTGGTAGGACTTCCTGTTTGGGGTGTTAATATCGCTTGAATGGGTGCATCGTCTGCAGGCCACCACCCCACACGTCAGTGACCAGAAGGCAAACTGGCACACACAGGCTGCTGACTGCAGAGCTGGGCGGCGCTGCCAGGGAGGCAACAACACCTGCAAGCTAGAACAGACAGCACCCTTCAGGATGGCAGAGGGCTCTGCTGGTGGTGCCACGGGCTGCCTGCTGTGTCTTCCTGCCCCTCGGGCACACAATAGCTGCAGACCACAGCAGACAAAGCGTGCCAGTATGGCAGAGGTTGCTGCTGATGGAGGCATGCGCTGCCTGGTTGGACGCACCAATGCCCGCAGCTCAGGTTTGGCTGCAGGTTGGCGGGGTTCTGGCCTGCACCAAAGCTCCATGCACCAGCCCCCCGGCATAGGGCTTATATTAACTCGAGGTGCACATCATTGCATACAGACAAAGGCCACCTGGCCTGGCGCAGCTGGCCAACAACGCAGGCTTGACGTGTTGCTGCTGCCTACCTGGCACCGACTGCGCCACAGGGCCTCCGGCAGGACGTCGCGGGGACACAGCAATGGGCCTCAGCACAGGGGGGTGGCTCATCGGCAGCGGTGCCTGCAGACAGGGGCAGAGCTGCTGTCCAAGGGCAGCACTACATCCCTGATGCTTTGTTCCCTGCCCAAGTGGCCACCAACTTCAGCAGGGTGAAGCTGCTGCGGTGAGGACAGCCTGAGAGAGGTCTGCACAGCCTGTCCCAGCAGCAACAAAGCAGTGTGTGCAACTGGGAGATGCCAGCATGCACTGACCTGACGCGCACAAGAGCAGTGCGAGGAGGGCACCCACTATGGACAGGCTGGTCGCCTGCCATGACTCTCGGCCTGACCTCATGCTGCCTGTCCAGCAGTGCAGCAGCTGCATGAATGATAGGGTACATGCAAGCAGGGTAAATGCAGGCAGAAGGGCAGTCTCGCTCACCTGGACATCTGCTAGGCCTGCAGCAGCCCCCACCACGCCTGCTGCCTCTCCAGCAGCACCGGCCGCTGACAGAGCCGCTGCTGCGGCCATCTGGGCAGCGGTGGCCGCTCCAGAGCTGGCACTGCCCTGTGCAGCCCTTGGGCTGCCCACCTGAAGAGAATTGTGTATGGCTGTCTGTCATGCAGGAACAAGAGGCCATCTGTAGTAGAGGCAGGCAAGCTGGCAGCTGCAAAGGTAACTCAGCACAGGCTACAATGCCTCCACTACCATTGAACAGCAGTGATAGCATTGCATAGGCAGCAGCTAAGCAGGCAGCTGCAGATACAGAGTACTTCAACAAGAGGGCAGTCACTGCCTGAGGCTGACAAACT
Source organism: Asterochloris erici (assembly GCA_019693375.1). Lineage (NCBI taxonomy): Eukaryota > Viridiplantae > Chlorophyta > Trebouxiophyceae > Trebouxiales > Trebouxiaceae > Asterochloris > Asterochloris erici. Next base: position 23,815 of record JAAMXJ010000474.1, read on the forward strand.
GGTCCAACATGGCTGGGGTCTTTGAGCTGCAGCCCAGGCATCTGCAGCACATGCAACAAGATGCAGGCGTCTGACTGCCGCGCAGATTGCCTCGTCATAATCCACTGTTGTGGGCACATGGGGTGCATCTGTGCACACTGCATCTGAGCGGCCCACCTGCTGAGCCACGACCTGGCCAGGGACCGCAGCAGGACCGGGGTGGGCATGTATGCGGCCTCGCAGGGTGTTGGCGCGGATCACCCTCTGCACGTCTGCGGCCGTCTTGCTGGAGTTGATGTGCTGCGCAATCGCGTCCCAGTTCCTGCACAGCAGAGGCACTGCCATCTCCAGCAGCCAGCACAACACCTTGCTCAAGGCAGACCACTACCTTGCTCAAGGCAGACCACTACCTTGCTCAAGGCAGACCACTACCTTGCTCAAGGCAGACCACTACCTTGCTCAAGGCAGACCACTACCTTGCTCAAGGTAGACTGCGCCCATCAGACCCAGCCTTCCCAACAACTGTGCTGCTGCAAAAGGCAGTGTGTGGCGCTGTCAGAGCTCCCAGCAAGCACAGCCCACCCTTCTGTCAGTCACAACTTTGCCAGGTACAGTTGCATGGTGGCCGAGGCCCGCGAAGCGACTAGCCTGGAGACTCTGCAGCCTGGCTGCCCAGTGTCCTTGTCACGACGCATGCTCAGCCTCACCGCTGCCAGCCTGAGTCCCGCTGTGTACCCTCCTCAACAGAAGCCTTGACCTTGCTCACATGGCATTTGTCATGCTACATGCTGAGCTGATTCGAGGCTCAACAAGAAGCAGTGCAATCAGTGCAATAAGCCAGCAAGCTGCTGCTGAGCCGCTGCTGGTGGCTCAGCCTCTGCAAGGCGCCGCTTGTTGCACTGTACATGATGATTCTTGCTGGGTTCGGCCTTCTGCAGCGTCCTTTCACGCAGCATGCTGAGCGCGGGGCACTCACGCTGGCCAAAGCTTGGCGCCCTCAATGAGTTTCTCCTCTTCCTGTGGCGTCCAGCCATTGAGGGCAAGGTCCATGGGGGCGGGCCCACTGGGCGTGGCAGCGCCAGAGGCTGCTGCAGCAGCCACCACCCGCCCCTCCACGACTGCAACTGCTGCAGCTGTTGCCTGACGTGGCCCTGTCCTGCCTGTTCGCCGCCCCCTGCCCCTGCCGCTGCCGGGGGCCTCTGCCTCGACGCCTATCGCCACAGCTGTGGCACGCCCTGCAGGGGGGTGAATCTGACCAAAGTGGCGCAATGAAGCAGAGGCGGCTGATGGCTATATGCACTGCATATCACAGCTAGGATGCTGCAGGCATGTAGCTGGCAGACTGCAGGTTGGTGCTGCAGCGAGCTCCGCTTGCAGAGGTCAAACCTGTGCATGCCTCTCTAAAAGCAGTCAGGCCAGGCAAGTCGACATTCTCCAAATGCTGAAGGCCTGGCAATCACATCACAGCCCTGGACTTGCGTGCCAACTCTGGCAGGCCAGCAACCAGGAAGGGGAGCTCCCAGCTTGCACATGAGAGATCACCCCTCGGCATCCACCCCCGGAGGGACCATGCCTCAGCTGCAGCAGCCCTTGCGCGCGGCACACTACATAGGGTGATGAGGACCCTCCAGGCAGCAACTTGAAGACTGCTACACCAGTTGCCACCTGAACTGAGCGTCAACTGGACCATGCCCCACCTGCAGCAGCCCTGGCACGCGGCGCAGGCTCTCCGAGACCAGCCGCCAGGAAGGGGCGGGTGCGAGCCTTCAGGCGGCGCTTGAGGGAGTTGTACTTTCGCAGGTAGGGGGCAAACCAGTCGGCTGTCTTGTAGTCATTGTAGATGTGGTTGCACTGCACCCTCGACTTGTTTCCCATCTCAGCAGCAATCTTGCCAAACTCCTGCAGGGCATCAGCTGACCGTCACGTCAGGCTGTGCCGAGAAGCCCCTGCAACTTGACGTCTTTGTCAGCAGTCTTGTTGAGAAGCGCCGAGCGCCTTGACTATGGGGGTGCTGAAGACACGCTTGGCAGGCCATCCCTATAAGTCAGATCGGCCTGCCCTCCTCCCCTGCACAGGCAGCCTGCTGGGGCAGAAGCAGGCCCAGCAAAATTGCCTCTCTTGTCCAAGCACCCATGCGATCGCAGCTGCACGTGCTGAGCCATGCAGGAGGCTTCCTTTGGCGCTGCTGGTCCTATCCATCCAGCTCCCGTGCTAAGAAAGTCAAGCAGCTAGGGTTCAACATTGGCAGCTGCACACCAATGCACAACACCCACACAGAGCCATAGCGCACCTTGCATGAGGCCTCTCCAAGACATGCCTGGTGCCGCCAGCAGGTTTGCAGCTCAAGTGCATGCAATGACCAGGCAGCCATTGAACTCCATAAACAGCCATAGCACACAAAGCCACATGCAGCCACTGCCTTGTCTTGTGGAACTTGCAGAAGGCCTCCCCAAAGCGCGGCAAGTCCAGCGCCCACAGACTTGTAGAGCCAAGGCACAGGGAACCAAAACAACATGGGGCCGCACACACAGCCATAGCCACAGCAGCCACACTCCTAGCCACAGCATGCACAGACAGGCAGTGCCCCACCTTGTGAAATTTGCAAAAGGCCTCCCCAAAGCGCCGTTGGTCCTGCGCATCCAGCTCCAGGCCCAGCCTCTCCAGTTGATCAGCCTGCCTCACGTCCTCTACAAAGCCCCAGCGGGTGTCTACAAGCCCTACATGGCTGTCCCAGGGATCGGTGACCTGGTCGGGGATCTACAACACAATTAGGCAGCAGGTAGATCCTGAGTCTTAGCTGTTCAAAGACTGAGGTGGATGCATGCCCGTTCCTCGAGCTGCTCACCACAGCAAAGATCCAGCAGGCATGAATAGATGAACCAACTCGAGCTGGAGAGGCCAGATGGTGAACAAGAAAACTGCATGCATGCAGGTCTCGATGCACCAGCAACAGGGTATCAAATCAAGAGAGTGTCAGTGCTCACTGCTGTCATGTTGCAGATGCGCTGCACGGCCCGATCCCTGATTTGGTCCACTGCAGGAGCTGCAGGGTTCAGTGGCTGCACGACTGCAAGGCCTGCAGGGGCACACGAGTAAAAGCATCAGAGTACCCTGCAGCTGCAGCTGCAGCACCGCTATGCAGTGTGATCAGATTGTGTTGAGCCCAGCAGAAACCTCGAGTGCCAGTTGCATGGCAGCTCATGCCCGCCAGATGATGACATGTTCTTCGGGTAGTACACACCTCCTGGATGGTACATCTCCTTCAATGCTCTCATGCCCCACCCTGTGGGTCTCCCCTGCTCAAGCAGCCTTGCAGTCAAAGAGTTGTGATCCCCACACCAAGCTTATTGGTACTCACACACAGGCACTGCATCCAGGTCGAAGCCACACAGCGGTAGGGCACTCAGGCAGGTCTTTCCGCTGCCCCTCGCGCTGACCTTGCGCCTGAAGGTAGTCACCAAACGCCTGTTGCTTCTGCTTCCAGCTCTGCAGCTGCAGCCACTGTGCAGCCATGCCCGGCGCCTTCCGCCTGTGCAGCCTCTCCAGCAGCATGGCCTTGTCCTGTTCAAAGCTAATGATGTTCTGCCAATAGAAGCTGAAGTCCGTGGTCTGCACCCGCCTGCATGCAGCTAATGCAAGTCAAATATGGCGGGGCTTTCAGATGCCTTGATCCTGACAATATTCTGCTAACAGATGTAGTCTCTGGTTTGCATGCGCCTGTGCATGGCCAGCGCTCATGGTGAGGCAGTGTTTCAAGACAGCAACTGACACTTCAGATTGCTCCCAGTCCTCTGATGATTGTGAGATGTGCTGGTGTCATCAGCTGAGGGAATGCTCAGCGTGCAAGGTAGGTCCTTGCTGTGACAGAGAGCCCTGCAATGCTTGCTGGCCCTGATGATCACAGACGCTGCTTACAACCACAGCCACATCGCACAGACCAGGAACTGTGCCAGCAGTGCTACAAAGGCTTGCCTTGGCCTCCCACCCCCATTGGTGACAGTCATGTCCATGATGTGCAAGCTTCCAGGTGCCAGCGCGGCCTCATGGGCAGCCGCTGCCTTCCGGCGGTTGTCAACAAACACCTGCCTAACAGCGTCCATCCTGACCTGCGGGCAGGCATCTGCTTGCTCAAGCATGGGCCCTGACAGGTTGGTAGCTCCCATCTTGCACCCGCTCGCTTGACAAGCACGTCTCTGGTCGCAGGAGGGCAGACATGCGCAGGCTGCTCTAGGCACAGAAGCGCAGCCCAGCCTGCAGCAGGCTCTTCTATAAGTGCAGCTCTATTCTGGCAGGCTCCCATGTGCAACTCCAGCTTCCACTCTGGCAGCCTCCTGCATGCATCTGCAGCTTCCATCTCACCCTCTGCTGGCGCCCGCTGGCGTAGTGCAGCCTGGCAGCCTGCTCAGCGCGCAACACTGCCCGTGCGCTGTGCCCAAACTCTGTCTCCCCCCGCCGCCGCCTGCGCAGCTGCTGGCTGACAAGCCTGTCCACCTGCAGTTGCAGGGTGAGTCAGTGACGATGTGAGGTTGGACGCACATGAATGTAGCGTCCCGCGCATTTACTGGTAGATCAGGCTGTTTGCCTGCAAGGGCAAGGCATGAAAGAGGCACACGCTTGAGTCCAAACAGACGCGTCTCCAGCTTGTCTGCGCAGCCGCCAGCTGACTCATGCCGGGGCGTCTCAGACTTAGCCTCGCTGTCAGGCTCAGGACTGGCAGCAACTGCACTCAGGTCAAAGCTGATCTTCACCTCAGGCTTGTAATTAGCCCTTAGCCATTGTGTGGCAACACACCATGCCGGCTACCTGGGTCGGGGACGGGCACGACAACAGCAAGCAGGGAGTCTCACCTGAACCTCGCTATCAGCCTCAGACTCAGAGGTGGCCGTGGTCATTTCGCTGCGGCTGCTGGTGCTGACGCCATTCATGCTTGAAGCCTGGGGCATGCTCTCATCACCACTGCTCTCAGGCTCAGAGACATCTTCCAGGGTCAGCAAAGCTGTCGGGCAGGCCTACATAGAGAGAGATCGAGGTTCACTGCCGTTGACAGAATGGTTCTGATTCTGATCACAGGGGTTCAGCATGGGCATCAAACAGACCTGTAACAGATGTGTCGTAAGCCTGTGTTGGCCGCCAAGCTATGATCCCAGGCACCAAAATGACTGAGAAAGTCTTCAGCAAAGGTGATGGGCAGCCCTGTGTGATTTGAGCTTGGATCAGTGGGCGTACAACTAGGCACCATATGCCAATGCCACCAGCTGTCAACCCTGCTCCCGTCTGCACGTGCGGCGGGAACGGCGCGACTGCACTGCCACCCAGGTCAGCAGCCACAGCAGTAAGTGAGGCTCACCTGCATTGCCACCAGATCGGCAGCAGCCCTACTCTTGTCAGAGTCCAGCTGCTGATGCTTCTCACTCCAGGCAGCCTGCGCATCCTGGCGGGCCTGCACGCTGGCTGACAGGTCACCCAGTCTTCCCCTGCAGATTCACAGCACGGCGTCACACCATAGCCAGATAACGCATCAGCTGTATGGGTGCAGCTGCTCAGCATCGTGTCAAGACCTTTGGTGAGTTACAGAGCTTTACAGATGGGATAGCTGGTGACCATGAGACAGCAGCAAGCATGATGCGGAGCCCACGGGACAGAGGAGTGGCAGCTGCGCAGCTCTGTGTGCTGTGCGAACAAGCCAGCCAGTCATGCTGCAGCAATGTCATGCAAACTGATGGTGATGGGGACCCACTGCAGGTCTGAAAGCTTGGCCCCTGCATTGGAAGCCTGGGCTCTCAGAGCAGCAAATGCATCCTCCAGATCCCTCCTCAGACGCTTAAGCTGGGCCTGCCTGCTGAGCTCCTCATTGACCTGCAGGGTTTCAATTTGTCATTTTCAGCAGACCTGGCATAAAACGTCGGGGACCTGATGCTGACACAGAGCAAGGCTGTGCCACTGCAAGGAACAGCACTGCTGAGCGAGCGGATGGCTTGCCGCAGTTGTGGCGCACAGCAGTGACATTGTCATGCAAATGGCAAGTAGATCGTAACGCACGGCATCTGCTGCTGCCAGCCCGCTGAAAGTGCAGTCTGCTGGCTTACCTCAGATGCCTTGAGCAGGTCAGACAGGTCGGCCTCAGAGGGCCACCCCTCAGGCCTGACAGGTGCTGGCTCAGGCTCCAGCGCTGAAGCAGGTACTGCTGGCACAGCAGCTGCAACCCCTTCCTCTGCCATGTTGGCCACGCCAGGCCTTGCCTGAAGCTCTGCCAGTGGCGGGGGCGGGGGCTGCTGGTCGGAAGCAGCAGCAGCCTCTGAGGCAGCCCCCGCCCAAGCCTCTGCAGCCGCAGCAGCATCTTCAAGCTGCAGAGTGGACACCTCCTGGTGCCCAGCATCAGGCTGCGACTTTCTGCCCGACAGGCTGTCCTGCCCTGAGTCCCGGCGCGAGCCCAGGCCCTGGCCAAAGCCGGTGCGGCGCTGGCGCTTCAGCGCGGCGCTCTCAGAGCGGTCCAGGCTGCTGCCAAGGCTGTCCCTGGGGCTGCCCAGCCCCCCAGAGCCTCCTAGGGCCTGCGGCAGCTGAGCTGGCGGCTGTGGTAGGACCTGGGCCTGACTGCCGGCTGCTGAGCCCCCTGTGCCTGCTGAGCCCCCTGCGCCTGCTGAGGCCCCCATACTTGAATGCCTGGCGGACAGCCCCAGGGAGGTGGCAGCCGCCTCCAGCTCAGTCGCTCTGAGAGCTGCCATGTTGGGTCTGTTCAGCTGCAGCAGCCCCATGGGCGCTTGAGGGAGGGGCTTCACCTCAGCAGCAGCGCTTGCTGAGGGAGCTCTGTAGGGGACAGCAGGGCCTGATGCAACTTCCGGGTCCATGCCGACGGCCAGGCTGTACTGCTTGACCGGTGGGTGGCGCTGTGCGGTGCTGCGGAGGGCAGCAGGGACCTGTGCTTGGTCCGCCTCCTGTGAGGTTCTGGCAGGGGGCCGCGACAGGCTGCTGCCTGAGGGCTCCCTGTGCAGAGGGCCAAATCCGCCGCTGCCCGAGTGCTCCCGCTGCAGGTGGTCCGTGCAGCCACCGTGACGGGATGGCGATCGGCTGTGTTGGTGGCCACGGTGCGCCCCTGTGCTGCCGCCAGGGTGCATGTGGTGCAGCCCAGCATGGTGCTCCTGGGGGTGCTGCCCTGCACATGCACACAAATGTTGCTGTAAGGCTGATATGATGTTGGCGGGGCAGCATAGGGCACGGTGTAGATGCGACTTCACCAGCAGCCCAACAGAGGTGCCTGGGCTTGCAGCCCTACACATGCATACAGGTGCTTCAGGAGGCATGTGGCCTGTTGAGGGGGCCGAGTTGAGGGGCCTGACATCATAGTGTACAGGCAGCCTTGTCTGCAACTCTTTGACTAAGCTTCGCTGCACAGGGTCAGTGGCTTGCAACCTATTCACTGCGGGATGCAGACACAGCTTCAGCTGCAGGGCCATCTTCTGAATGCAGTGAGCGACAGGTTACCTTGATGCCTGTGGTGGCCCGCACTGTAGTTCTCTCCCTCGCGGTAGACTGGGGCAGTGGGATTGTGCCTGTCTGCTGCCTGCACACAGCTGTCTATGTCAGCCGCCGTCTGGATGACAATGGTCTGCTGCTGGCACTCCACACCAAACCTCAAGGGCCTGAAGGATGCTGAGATGGCAAGTGGCCAGTCTTGAGCTCCATCGAGGACGAGTAAACAGGACTCAGAAGAGGAAAGGGAGTGCAGAGCAGTCAGGGGACACTGGGCAGGTGTGCCCAAGCCAACAGATGCGAAAGCAACACGGGAAATCAGCTCCTTCTCTTGAAGCTTGCCCGCTGAAGGCTGTGGCGCTCGAAGCTCTGATGCTCAGACACCACTTGACAAGCACATTGCAAACCCCACAGCAAGAGCTCACGTGTTGATAGCTGTTACTCTCAGAGCCACGGCGCTCGAATGGACCATAGCTGTGGGAGTGCACTGGGGACTGAGGCCCGTCAACATCACGCCAACCCCCACTGCGGCGCGATCCCAGATCGTACCCCTCTGCCCCCCTGTAGCTGTTGCTGTGTTGCAGCCCTGTTGCGCAGTGCAGACAGACCCTCAGATTGGGGCAGGCTGAAGCATATTGGATGTCAATTGGACACATATGCAGCTCACTGCCAGATATAGGCCATGACAGCTGCGCATGCAGTACAGGGCTCTGTTGTCTGCAGCAGCAACCCTGCAGCTCAGCAGCGCACGATGTCCATGTGCCGACCTGGCAGCCGCCCCTCCCTGCTGCTGCTGCGGGACTGGTGGCCGCCGTCAAAGTCTGGTAAGCCCCCTCCATTGAGGCCAGAGCCGTGGGCCTCTCGGCCGTATGTCTGGCTGCCATGGCGGTCCCAGGTGCCTGCACCATGCTCTGGGTGCTGCAGGTGTCCTACAGGCGGCGTGTTGCCTGGGCTGACTCGTCCGTGGGGGTTGTGCGCATTGCCGCCCCTGCGCACCCCGCCTCGTCCCCTGCAGCAGATATGCAACACCGGGGTCAACATGCGTGGAGTTACCCAGGCAGAGCAGAGGGGGCCTCATCTCAGAAGGGACCATAGCACATGCACGGGATCTGGTGCTGTCCGCTGGGAGTGAAGCAGGACAGGCTGTGCAGACCCAGACAAGGTGTGATTCAGACAGCTCAGTGGGGCGTCTTTGCTGACCGGTATGGGAAGAGTGCTCCCGCCCGGCCGCCTGTGCCCTGGGGCCCCCTGACGCCAGGCGACCTACTATGGCGGGGAGAGATGCGGCCAGCGGATTGCGGACGAGAGCGTGTCGGGCTGTCGCGGGGCCAGTAGCCACCCTGTAGGTCAGCACAGCTGTTGCGGCTGCCTTGAGTCCTCATAGAGTAGGAGGCCACTTTTTCACCGGTTGACACAGGATGCTGAGGGCAAGCGGCAGTGAGACCATGTGCATAAGAAGTGGAATGCAGGCGATTGGGACGGCAGAGCTGCCGGCTCTGTGTGCAGCACCACAGCATGGCTTGCTGGAAAATTAGGCTCACCCCAGAGAAACCCCTGCCTCTGCCCCCGCTGTACAATCCGGGGCTGCCTGGGACATCTGCAGACACCACAGACATGACGGAAGCTCTGCTCATGCCACAGCAGGCAATTGCTTCCTTATGGCTGGCTGATCAAAAGCTGCACCATGGGCCTGCTACATTGGCACATGCCATAGCAGCGCCGTTCAACAGCTCTGCACAGCCTGGCCAAGCTGCTGTGTGCCGCAATGCCTACTCTATGCAGCAGGCTAATCGGCCTTCTGTGTGCAGCTCACAGTCACTCTGCTCACTGTAGGCAAACCAGACCAGGTCTGCGCAGGTGTGCTGGCCAGGCTGCTGTATGCAGCTCGCAGCCAGCACTGCCACTGTTTACAGCTCACTGTTGTACTGACGGTGCGCAGCATCATCGCCATACGCCCCCCTTGCGTCCCTCTTTGGCGAGTCATACCGTGGGCGCTTGGCCTCTCGTTCCCGAAGCTGCTGCCGCTCCATGTAGGACAGGGAGGGCTCTCTCTGCAGTCAGCGGACGTCAATGAGCTGGCATTGCCATTGTTGGGACTATCCTTGGGTTGGACAGGCCACACATGGTTGCAACAGAGGGCCTGCAGAGCTGCTGCAGCATACAGGATTGGATCACCTTGTTGTAAAGTCCACCGCGGGGCATGTCAACTGCTGAGGCTCTGTGCTGAATGCCGCATCCCTGAACCCACCTTACATGCCTCAGCAGAAGGCTGCTGCCTCTGCACTGCCCTGGGCCCTGGGCAGGCTGCACACCAGCTGATACATCGAAGAAGGGGAGTACCCACATTTTCTTGAATCCCCTGTCAAGACATGCAGGCGAAATGCCTACACCCCCAGCTCTGTCCATGCAAGGGCTTCGTACATGCAAGGGCTGGCAGGGCATGGCGCAGTCAACGCCCCCAGATCTTGAGGATTTGTGCCGAGGGTACACTTCCTGATGGCAGTGCACCGATGAGCTCCAAGGAAATACGTGAGCAACGCTGCAAGGTGCATGTACTCTTTGCAGACGTTTGCCCTTGACCTGCATGCAGCTTTGCCCTGATCCAGCCCTACATCTGTGCACATGCAGCTGATGATGACATCCTGATGGTCAGGACGCTGCGCGACAAGCTGCAGGCCCGTGACAGCCGCTTCCTTGACAACTACGCCTCTGGCTTCTTTGTAGGTACGCTTACTGTGCATCGGCCCTGCACCTGTGCTGTTTGCCACCACCTTTCACTCAACCCTGCAACCATGTTCCCCTCATGCAGGTGATAGGGACCTGCTGAACCTGCGCTCCTCCATCTATGAGGCAGAGGACGCTGCAGGTGTGCTGCCTGTGTGGATTGGGGCCCAAGCGCTTCCATTGTATGCAGCAGTGAATGCATGCTGATCAGAGCAGCTAAGGTGTGTTGAGTTCTCCAGGCCAGTGAGCCATTCCCTGAGGGAAAGCGTGATGCTTGGGCCCATTGCAGCCTGTGCACTTCAGGTGCAACAGCAGCAGGCTGGCTGCCAGCGGCGCGCCCAACAGGCTGCCCACAGCTGATTCTGTCTGGTCATGGCCGCCGGGGTGTACAGGTCCCAAGTCATGCGCCACGCCACACCCTGCTGCAGGTGCTGACTGTGTGAACGGCGTGCAAGGTGGCGAAGGGGAGTGTGTCCCACTGCCGCAGTATGCCATCCGCTCTGGGCCCCGCAAGACCATCTACTGGCAACCTGAGAAGGTGGGCATCGCATCAGCACGGATTCAGTTTCTCAGAACGGGCAGTGCTGGTGTTCTGCTGCCCGCTCACTTCCGCAGTGCGTGAGTGCATTGCAGAGCAGCTGAGCCCAGCCCTGACCCTGTGCTTGCAGGTGACTGCAGCAATCGTGACATGCGGCGGCCTCTGCCCTGGGCTGAACGATGTCATTCAGAATATCGTGTGGACGCTGGATGATTATGGGGTCAAGGAGATTCTGGGCATTCGGTATGGCCTCTCCGGCTTCACAGATCGGGAGTGGAGGCCAATACAGCTTAACAGGCAAGCCCCTGTGCAGTGCGGCCTGCTCGTGCCATGTCAGGGGCTGCTTGAGGCATGCCAGAGCCTGATGCCTGAGCCTGCTGCATGCTGGTGAGGCTCCACAGATGGGGCAGTGGAGCTGGCAGACCCGGTGTTGTGCAGTGTGCTGCTGGGCAGACATGGGCCACTGCAGGCTGCATTCACAGAGCCTGCGCCTGCTGCATGCTGGCCAATGGCTGAACAGATGAAGGCGCCTGCAAATGGTCTGGTAGCTGCACTTTCAAGCCGCTCGTCCTGCCGACAGCATCGGGCCAGCATGGCACCCCAAAAACCCTAGGCCAGGGTGCACCAGCGCTGCTGAGGACCAGCCTTGACGACTGCAGGAAGATGGTGGATGGCATCCAGCTCCAAGGGGGAACCATGCTGGTGAGGAACCTGAGCTGTGTGGCTGAGCCCTCTGTGCACGTCGAGGCTGGGCAACCGCGCCAGCACCTCCCAGCATGTCGCTGCCTGCCCTGGCAACCAGGCAGGGTGAGGGCACCACTCCGGGCGATGGCCACAGCGCGCAGTTGCACAGCCTCTGGTGCAGGGCACAGGGTGCAGGACGCCGCCCCTTGTGCCGGCACAGCGGGCAGGCATCACAGCTGGTGCCAGGCACGGCGCGCTGTGTGTGGCAGGGCAGTCTCACTCGTGTCTCTGCCCTGTGCCATGTACACTGGAGCTCACCGGCTGGCATCCCCCTCACCTGTGCAGGGCACCTCACGGGGAGGTGCAGACATGAAAGAGATCATCAGGAAGCTCTCCATCTGGGGCATTTCCCACCTCTACGTCATTGGTGGTGAGTGACAGGGGTGGCACCACCATCAGCTGCGCACCTGTAAAGGCCGTCAGCAATGTTTCAGGGCTTGCCACACCTCAGGTCACGCCTCCTGGTGTTGCAGGGAATGGTGGCAATGCTGCAGCTCATGCCATCAACAAGGCTCTGGAGGAGAAGGGTGTGCTCTGCTCAGTTGTGGCTGTGCCCAAAAGCATAGGTGAGGCTGGACTGCAGAGCTGGCCCGTCTATGCTGGCAGTGCCCCTTGATGGTGCATTCACAGCTGACCGGAGCGTCGCTGTACCTCAGAGCTGCAGCAGCAGCTACACCAGTGCCTGACCCCTCTGCCTGCTGCCCTGCAGACAATGATATCTTGGTGAGCTCTCCAACATCATGCCACCTTGGCTCCCCCAGAACCCCGTCCCTGAACACCCCCTCAGCCGCTCCAGTGGCACTGACGGCTGTCCTGCAGCAGCCGCCCCAGCCTGGCCCGTTCCAGTCCCTCAGCAGCCTGTCTGATTTCACCTCCGCCTGCTCTGTCCCAGCCCCACCATTACATGGGGACCCCTGTTGCAGGTCATTGACAAGTGCTTTGGCTTTGAGACAGCAGTGGAGGCAGCCCAGAGTGCCCTGCTGGCCGCCAAGGTGGAGGCCAGCAGCGCCAAGCAGGGCATTGGACTGGTCAAGCTGATGGGGCGCCACTCAGGCTTCATCGCGATGCAGTCCTCCATGGCCAGTGGTGAGTCTTTTGGCGGAGGACGAGTGAGGCTGTCACCCTGGCTCAGGTGCCCAGCCTGTGTGCCTGCAGCCTGTCCTGCCGTCACGAGGCCCCTGCCTGGCGCACTGAGGCAGGGTGTTCAGCTTGGCTGCTGTGTTTCGCCTCGTGCTGCAGGTCTGGTGGACTTGGTGCCCATCCTCCCAGCAGCACACTTCTCGCATGTTGCACAGCGCACCACACCTGTGCTCCAGGCTGTCGATGTTGGTACTGACTCTAAGAGGGGTGCTCCAGCAGGGCTGCCTTGCTGTGCTGTAGCTGCCGTTGCTCCACCATCTTGCTGTTTGTGACTGCCAAAGGCCGCAGGGGTGGTGAACGGCCCAGCCCAGGTGCTGGAGCTGCTGCAGGTCTGTTCGACACCGATGTTCTTGGCGTGCTGGACCCATTGCAGTTCTGCTGCAGGGCTCAGAAACTGAGTGTTCACCCCAGCGCTGCAGGCTCTATCCAGAACTGTTGCTCTCAACGTGCTGGACACCCTTCAGCTGCAGGGCACAATCAAGCGCTGCAGGTCTGTTCGACACTGTCGCTCTCAGCATGCTGGACCTATCGCAGCACGGCTGCACGGCTGATGGACTTGCTGCTTTGCCCCCAACTCCTGAGTCAGCACTCCACTTCGTGGGCCTCCTGCACGCTGACAACTGTGCCAGAGGTATTCCAATCATTCTGCAGAGCTTTGTGCTAAACCCGCCACGAATGGCTTGCTGCGAGATCATTATACCATCACAGCTGCCAAGTCTGAGCCGTGGCTGCGCTGCAGGACTGGTAGACGTGGTGCTCATCCCCGAGGTGGAGTTCCAGCTGACACCAGTCATGGACTTTGTGGACTTCCTGGTGCGCAAGAATGGGCACTGCGTGATCTGTGTGGCAGAGGGCGCTGGGCAGGAGCTCATGGAGAGCAGGGCAGATGGGCAGGCCACCGGTGAGCTGGGCTGGGGTTGCGGTTGTGTGCTGGGCTGGGCTCATGGGGGCTGATGCAGGGCCACGGTGTGCAGAGCCATGGGTCAGCTGCGCTGGGGCTGGGAGCTGTCCTCACCATGACTGAAGGGTTGTTGCTGGTGGCGCAGGGGCCTGCATGCCTCGGCTTGCACTGCCAGATGGGCTGTGCAGGCCTGCCTGCGACACCTGCATGGGTGAGTGAGGAGGCTCCAGGGCCCGACATTCTTACGCATCGACCTGCCGCTGCGCCTTGCCTTGCAGATGCCAGCGGCAATCCGGTGCTGAAGGACATCGGTGTCTTCATGAGGGATCAGTTGAAAGCGAGGTTCAAGGTGGCTGCCGAATTCTCTCACAGCTCTTGTCATGCCACCCGCAGCTTCGTGCAGGCATGCACAGCCTTGGGACAATGCCCCAGTTGTGAAAGCATCGGCACTGATTCCCTTCACCCCTACAGGCTGCTGACATCAAGCTCATTGACCCATCGTATTCCATCAGGGCTGTGCAAACAATCACAACTGGTAGGTTCATCGTTTCTGCTGCAGCCTTGCCTAAAACACAAGACAACAGCGTGAATGCACTGACGCATCCTGCCTGCCTTCCGGCAGATCGAGTGCTGTGTAAGGTTCTGGGGCAGGCAGCAGTCCACGCTGCCTTTGCTGGCTTCACAGACTGCACCGTTGGACAACTGTCCAATCATTATGGTGAGGGACTTGCCATTCTGCAGCTGCCTCAATGTTTTGGCACTTCTTGACCTGCGTAGGCCAGCCAGCAGCCCGCCAGCAGCCACAGTAACACCTATGCTTGGCCCCTATGTTTCAAGTGTGCTGTACTGTATGCAGGGATCCTGCCGATCTCGACAATCACGGCGGTAAAGCTCATTTATCTGCAGTGTATCTGTCTGGTTGTGCTTCCTCCTTCCTTTGCACTTCCTTGCCTGACTCTGCATTTGTCTGCCACGTAGGCTGCTCGACGGGTAAACCCATTTGGGCGCTCCTGGAACAGGCTCCTCACCTCTATCAACCAACCATCAGACTTTACTGTGGACTTCCAACACCCCAGATTGCACGGCCAGCAGACCAGCACAGATAATGATCGTGGTGGCCTCCACTCTGGCACGTTGGCCTTTTGACTTTTCAGCACCCCAAGCTTCACAAAAGAGTTACTTGCTACCCACCATTCAGATTCTGTCAGCTTGACCATATGAGGCCCCCTTTGTGTGACAATCCACACAGACGTGAAATCTGCCCTGCATGTCAAGCAAATGCTTGAATACAACCAAATACGTGTTTCACTGCTGAGAAGAATAAACAGACACTGCTCTGAATCTTTTGATAGCTGATCCCTCAGTGTTGATGTGTGTTAGGCACTGACAAATGTGGCTAGGCCCATCAGAAGCCACAGGTGTCTGCTAGCTGCATCTGCCAGAGGCAGCTGGATCTCTGCCAACAATTTCTCTCTTTGTGTGTTGATGTACAGAGGCACATTGATGTGCGGGGTGACTGGGTGTGGCAGCTCCCTTGGCAGCCATGCTATGTAGCAGGGTGGCAGCACGCTGTAGCTGGGACTGTCTCGAGTCACAGGGTTGAGGTGCCTGCCATCGAATAGCGCTGCCTGGACCAGCAGCCCGCCCATCATGAGCTGCAGGCGGCCCTGCAGCAGCACGTAGCGTACTTATCTACTGAGTCTTGCATCCCAGCGCTGGTGGAAGCGCAGAATAGCAATTGGCGTTCAGGCCAGCCTGTGCGATCTCCAAAAAACATTGCAGGGAAGCTGTGGACCAGCATCACGTGCTGCAGCCACACCTTTCATGCGCCTTACCTGCAGTGCGCCGGCTTCCCAAGCTGTGACCAGCCTCAGGCTGTCAATGGGCACCCTCAACTGCTGGGCAGTCTGCTGCTGCAGCGCATTCAGCAGGGCGCCTGCAGCACGAGGCAGCCATGACGTGGCAATGACGTCTGACATGGAACACATCACAGCTGCCCACTGCTACCCCGCAGCAAAGCCCACAGCATCAAGCAGCAGGAAATCATCACGTGGCAGCCAAAGTCAAGTAGCTGCACACTGTCTGAGCAGTAGGCAGGCTCTACATGAGGGAGCTGTCCAGCTGAAGCACAAAAAGCGGGAATCTATCCAGACATATATAAATAACAGGGCACCTGGATGGAGAGTGGAGGCCAGGCTGAGCTGTGCAGACCACAGCTGCCCCTCAGCAGCCCGCCCTGCCCACTGCTGCAGGGCCATGCAGCGCTGGGCCACTGCGCGACAGTAGTCCAGCGGAGCTGCCGGCCCCTCCCACTGCCGCACCCAGTCGCCTGGCACCTGCTCGGTGCACAGGGCGGCCCCCAGCTCCTGCAAAATGACCTGGCCTCAGCATGCTTGGCTGTCGGCTGTGCATCCAAGCCAGGCTCAGCTCCAGTCAGTGCATGCTGCGTGCACAGCCTCCCCTGGGCACAGCAGCTGCCGCCTGGCAGGTGGCGGGCCAGCACCAGGCCGTGTATTATGACCAGATGGCGTAGCTTGACAGGGGTTGTAGATGTCCACCTACCACTCGAGATTTTCCAGCTCCCGCCTGTGTCCCGCACAGGCTGCTGCCAGGTAGCGGCGGGCAGGCTGCTGCATGGCTGCCTCGGGCTGCATGTTGGACTGGATGCAGGGGAGCTGCAGATCCCAGGTGATTGCAGTCATGCAGCTCACCTGGACAGCAGGCGTCAGAACTGCCGTCCCTGCCAGCGTCTGCCGAAGGCTGGCCAGGCTGCCGTGCACAGCTGCTGCCAGCAGGCGGGCAGCAGCTGCCTCCTGGGCCAGGAATGCGTCCAGTGGAGCTGCATTGGCAGCGCCGGCTGGCTGCTGCTGCTGGGCCGGGTGCAGCATCTGGGGCTGGCTGGCTGCCAGGGAGTCCCACAGCTTCATCAGCGGCGCCAGCTGGGCTGCCCAGGCTGCTCTGTCAAAGGCGCTGGCAGTCCTCTGCAGGGCAGACAGCACCCAGTGTGGTCAGTTCGTGACCTTAACAAGAGGCAAGGGCGTTTGCGGCAAAGATGTCCATGAAAGTGCTGCAGTCCCAGGGAAGTACAGCGTAACAAGTCATGCAGCCATCACCATGATTCCCAGTGGCTCCCAAATAGCCCCACCCCCGCAGCAGCAGTGTTTTGGGCATACTCTGTGCAACAGGCAGTGGCGTACAGCAGCAGCTGCCCAGCAGGCCGGGGGTGGCAGCCTGTGCACCTGCTGCAATGCTGTCGAAGGCCCCTGACCACAAGCAGAGCGGGTTGTGCAGACGTGGCAGGACTCACTGCTGCGGTGCTGATCTGCTTCAGCTGTGCCACCACACGCGCGCTGGCAGCCTGCTCTGCAGCCTTGTCAATGTTGTCGGGTAGGCCAAACACGGCAGGGGGGTCGCTGTCCGGCAGGGCGTCAATTAGTGCCAGGTGGTCCGGCAGGTGGGCTGAGGTGGGGGGCGTCACTGCGCGGGTGCCCATCAGGGGCTGCACTCGAGTCCCAGGACCGCCGACTGCTGCTGAGCTGAAGAACTGGTGCAGGTAGGCACGCAGCACCTGCGGGAGCAGGTGAGGTAAGCAGCTCAGCTGGGCAGCACAACACATCGGAAGCAGGCAGCTCAGCTGAGTGCATAGCACACCGCAGGCAGGCAGCCCAGCTGGGTGCGTAACACACCGCAAGCAGGCAGCACAGGCTGCAGGCAGGACGTGCAGCAGGTGGGGTGGGCAGCATGATCAGTGGAGGCAACCTCCAGGGCCGCCAGCCGGCAGCACGCACTGCAGGCAGGACAAATAGCATCAGAGGTAGACAGCTCAGGCTGGCGCAAGCTGAGGCTGCCTTGATGCTCACCAGAACATCGTGGCCGTTGTCAATGCGCCCTCCATAAATGGCATTCTCCAGGAGGCCATGCAGGTACTCCCACTGAGGCGCCCGCCCATTCTTGGTGCCCAACGAGATGACATCCACGCCTGCTCGCTGATCGCTGAAGCTGAACTCGTAAAACTTGGACCAACCCTGTAGGCAAGTAGCTTTGAGCAGCAGGCAGAAGTCACTGTGCAGCACGCGCTTTGTGCCCCACTGCAGTGAGGTTGCACAAAGTGCACTCACAGAGCTGATCGAGCCCTGTGGGCAGGCGGCCTGCATACTGGCATGGCTGAGGCCATGCACAGGCAAGAAAGCCTTGCTGTCTGTCGTTGTATGATCTGGATGCACCTAGTGAACATGGACACAAGCGGACAAGCAGCTTTGCTGCAGGCGAGGAGCTTGTGCCACTGTCTTAGCTCGCAGGGGACACAGGGGCCCAGGGCGGGTAGGCCAATTAGGTGGCAGCAGATACAGGGACAGACTGCTTACCTGGGGCACAAAGGAGCGCCTCTCCTGCACAATGCCATGGAACCAGGCGAGCAGGAACAGCAGCTGGGCCCGCAGAGGTGTCCCAGCCGCCACCAGCTCTGGTCCCCAGGCTGCATATGTGCGCTGCAGATTTCGCTTAAGACCTGGCGGCGCCTCAAATGTCACCTGCACAACACGCTTCACATGGTGAGACCATGACAAGGTGTGAGTCAGCGCGGCGCCTCACTCACACTGTACATGATGAGGCCTTGCCAGGGTTCTGTGCCACACTCATGCCTCCACGGCGACGCGAAGCTGCATGCACTCTTTCAGTGGCCAGACTCATGATCTGGCGGAGAGCCACACTTGGCAACAGGCAGGGCCTTGCAACGGCCCGACCTGTTCCGCACAGGGCTGCCAGCTGCCAGTGAGCCCACCTTGAAGCAGGCTTGCAGCAGGGAGACGGGGAAGTTGCTGTGCGGCTCGGCGGTCAGGAACAGGCGGAAGTCGGGATGGGGCACCAGGACGTGCACTGCCTTCTCCAAGACTGGCAGCCAGCTAACCATCAGGTGCAGGTTCTTCAGGCAAAGCCACGCCCCTGCAGGCACAGAACAGCTGGTGGCGTGTCAGCAGGGCCAGATCCACTCCAGCCAGAATGCTTCTTGTTGGTGCAGCCAGGGTTGCCGCCACCGCTGAAAGCGGGTGATGCCAGCAGCGCCACAGACTGCTGCATCAATGGCAGTGCGCTGCACTGCACGGTGCCAGTGTGCGTCAGGGGAGCAGTGGTGTGCTGTTGGGGTGCGCACCTGACTTGGCACAGGCGTGCAGCAGGCCCAGTGCAGCCTCTGCCTGCCCCTGCCCCATGGCCAGCTGGTGGTACTCGCGGTGCTCGGCACTGCCGCCTGCCAGGTCTTGCAGCTCCTGGCTGGGGTCTGCCCCAGGCGTGATGATAAAAAGCAGGGGCTGACCTGCACCCACTCAAGGTGTGAGCATGATGAGTGAGCAGGCGGCATCAGGCAGCTGCGTGAGGCAGTGCCGGCTGGGCGATAAAACCAAGCTCACAGAGGCTTGTTCAAGGTGTTTTTGAGTGGGGTGTAGCCCAGCTTGACATCCCCTGTGCATGGCGGAAGGTGCCTGCATGCAAAGTGGCTGACCTGAGCTGCTGGTGGACTCCACCAGGGTTGCCAGGCCTGCACCAGGTGGCTTGATGCTGGTCAGCCCCAGCACGCTGCACACCAGGCTGGACATGGCTGTGGCCAGTCTGTCAGGCCTGAACGCCTGCACATCGCAGCAGCATGTGTGGATGCAGAGGTGCAAGACGCTGGACTCTGTCAGCAATCAGGCGAACAGCGCTGTTGCGCTGCGTTTTCAAATGTCTTTTGTTTCCTGGGCATCTGCCCGAACTGTCGGATCCCTCGTCTGGCCTGCGCACACGTGCCTCAGGCGTCACGTGCCGCTCTCACAGCCCAGTGCATCATGCAGCCATCATGTGTTGACAGGTGTGGCACTCATTCGGCTGGCAGGCTTCTCACCTGGACAATCAGCAGCTGCTGAAAGGCGTTCAGCTTGGCAGCAGCTGCGGGCGGGAAAGCGGCCTCAGGAGCAGCCTGGACTGCCCAGGGGCCCCACAGCTGTGCATCCTCCAGCCGGCAGTCAGCAGCCAGCTTGCCACAGTGCGTTGCCAGGGCAGCCCAGCAAGGGGCGCAGTCCTCCCTGACCCAGGATGGCCTGGCAGGGGCTGCAGGGCTGCCTGCAGGCACCGCGCAGCAGAGGATGGCCTGTGAGTGTGATCTAGCATCCAACAGCATGCAAGTGCCAAGCTGACCATGCGAGGTGTCATGTTGTCCTTCCAAGCTCTGATGAGCGCCTTGCACATGCTTCCTACAGGGTCCAGTAGGCAAACAAACATGCATGCGTGCTTCCTCTAGGGGACAGGGTGCAGACTGCATGGCAGCCATGTCGGAAGGGAGACTGGCTTGCAGACGCGGCCAACTACTCACCCTGCAGGTTCCCCAACAGCACGTCCCATTGCTCTGCGTTGAACAACTCGGGGGCCAGGTGGTGGGCCAGGTGCATGCCAAAGGTCAGTGAGTCCGCATTGAACAGGGAGTGCCCAACATGCTCCACCACCAGACGAGTCATGGCAGCCGCCAGCACTGCCCTGCTGGCTGCTGCTGTGCCACCTGGTGTGTCTGTGCGCAGCGCCTGCAAGCAGGCAGGCCTGCTCATGAAGGTGGGGTGCCCTCCAAGTCATTGCAGCTGCCAGCAATGCCTGATGGATGCAGCTGTGCCAGCGGGCATTTGTACACAGCGCCTTCAAGCAGACACATCAAGATGAGGGGCTGCATGACAGGTCATGGCAGCTGTCAGCACTGCCCCGGAGGCTGCTGCTGTGTTCTGCAATAACCCCACAGGGTTGCGAAAACGGGCAGAGCTGAGACAGTGCAGGGTAGCAACAATCAGACCTGAGCTGCTGCCCATTGGCGTGCTCGTCAACTGCTCTTGGAGTAAGAGAGGAGACAACACCAGCTAGTTACGGCGAGGCCAGAGCCGGCTGCAGCAATGTGTGGCACAAGGCAATGTCTGACAGGGCATGCAGGGGCTCAAAGCATGTTTTGAGCCAAAGCTGTCACCTGCTTCACTAGGCCTCGGAACACTGACAACGAGAAGCGATACATGTGATTGAGGCCCTGCAGGTCCTGCATGAGAAAGAACAGGGCAGACCCTCGGGCTGCCAGAGGACGGTACGCCTCACGCTGCTCATCCAGAGTCGCCTGCAGGCAGTTGCTGACCCTATCAGGCAGAAGGCTGCTGGTGCTGACTGCCAGGCTGCCTGGCTGGGCAGCTCAGGCCTTCCGTGCAGAACAATGCTGCACGGCAGGCTCAGGCAGAGCCCCTGTTAAGAGGTGCGCGAGTCTGTGCCATCCTGGAAAAAAGGGTACCTATGCGTGCTGCAGCAAGGCTCAATTGATGTAAGCAGGTGGTGGTGAGGCCTCACTTGCAGCTTCTGGCCCTCAGCCAGACTGTCAGCAATGACTGTGGACTTGGCCTTGGCCTCATTCAGGCTGTGCAGCAGCTCCCTGTTCTCCAGAAGGTTGCCCTGCAGGTGGTAAATGACTGCATCAGTTGTGCAAGGCTGCAAGCCTGTTGGTCACATGTGTTGCAGTGCGCTGCCAGGTGGGAGTGCGGGGGTAGCAAGCAACCGCCTAGCTCTGTGCTCACATATGCTCCCAAGGTGCAGGCTCAGAGTGATGCCCTTGTGCAGCAGCAGGTCATCTCCTGGGAATGGGTACTGTGCAAGGTGGCCAACGTCCAGATCAGCTGCCTCTGCAGCATGGCAACTGCATGCACAGATCCTGCCCCTCACCTTGGATGTGGCAAGGGAATGCAGCAACTGCCTCTCCAGCCCAGCCAGCTGCAGCTTGAGCTGCTCCTCCTGCTGCAGCAGGGCGCTGCGCTGGGACTCCAGCTGGGGCTGCATCTGCTGGATGGTCAGCCCCAGCACCTGCCCCTCTAAGCCGCCCCTGCAGGGCAGCAGTCACTGCTGTTTGTGATGTAAGGTCTGTGCAATGCAGTGTGTTGATGTGATGCTGCACATGCCATTGCAAGTTGACTCTTCTTGCATTTGCTGCATGATCAGCTTCGGAATCTCCTCTGCAGGCCACCCTCACAGGGCGGCACAAGCTGCGCTGAGAAGCAGAAGGCAGCAGCATGCATACCTTGCAGACCACCCAGCAGCTGTTGCTGGCACAAGTCGCCCATCATGGGGATTCTAGAGCCATGCAGGGTGCTGTCTGTAGCCAAGACCATGCTACGACATGTCTGATGCTTCCAGATACCGCAGTCATTCCCCAGGCAAAGCCCCCTGCAAAGCTCGCAGCACTGACCTGGTGACTGTGAAGTTGACCACAGTCAGCAAGCTGACGGCCTCTGCCGGCAAGTAGGGCTGAGGGTTGCGGGTGACTAGGACCAGCTTGAAGCCAGGGTTGAAGTCCACCACCTTGTCCCCAATGTGTACAGTGCTACCAGAGCCCCGGTGGTTGAGGTCGCCCCGCAGCAGGGGCAGCAGGGCTGCCTCTATCCTGTCAACCTCCTGCACCACCAGGGTCTTGCCAAACCGCACTGCCAGCTCCAGGGTGGTCATGAATCTGCAGGCATGACAAACGCATGGCACTGGTGTTTTGCTGAGCCTTCATAGGTCTTGCCAAATGCACTGCTAGTTGTAGGATGGTCACAAACCTGCAAGCATGTGTAACAACATGACACCTAAGTTTGCCAGGCCAAATAAGGTCCTGCCCAGGCGCACTACCACCTGCAGGATGGTCATGGATTTGCAGGCGTGACAACTGGGTGATACAAGGTCCATGTCGCGCCATCAACAGTCTTAATAAATTGCGCAGCCAGCTCCAGGGGATCCTGACAAGAGGCATGCAGACTTCAGTTGGGTTCCAAAAGGTTGGCACAGGGACTGCATGTGAGGCGTGGCTCCGGTCAGGCTTGCAACTGACATGCGCAAAGCTTGCAGCCAGTAAGAGCAATGCAGCAGCATTTGCTTCGACCGTGCAGGCATGCACAGGGCACACCTCTCGTCATGCATGTTGGCGGTCTCATACACAGCCTTCTGAGCCTGCATGTGGGCCTGCAGCCAGTTGGGTGCCTGGCTGGACGGGTCGATGATGAAGGCTGTGCGGATGCTCTGGGTCATGACCAAAGCATTTTCCACTGACAGCTGATCACTAGGCAGCCCTGCAGGCAGCGATTTGTCGTGTGAGGAGCCCTCGCTTGCTCTCTGTGCTGTGATTCTTGTTGCCAGCGGCCACATGCAAAGGCAGCTTAGCTGCCAAGGCACCATGCCTACATTCCTATGCATGTGCAGCCCACTTGTGCCAAGCAACATAGATTAGAAAGTCTGCTGCTGCTGCTGCTGCTGCTGGACTATGCAAGCAGCAGCAGCAAATGGTGTGACCATGGGGTCCCAGGTCAGCACTGTGCACATGTAAGTGTACTGCATGCAAAGCAGTGCACAAACATTTGCAGCTGCTGCCTGCAGAGCCAGGGCGCAGCACAAGCTCTTCTCTCAGGCAAGATGCGCTGACTGCACAGCCAGGCTGACCTTCCGACTTCCAGGTCAGCGTCTCGCTCTCAGTGGAGAGGAAGCGTACAAAGTTGAAGGTGCCAGCTGGCCACCCCACAATGCGGTGCCACTCCGCCAGGGCAGACTCGCGTGCGTCCTCAGGCTCAGCTGCCAGGTAAGTCATGAAGGCAGCCGCCAGCAGGCACCCCACAGGCAGCTTGCTCAGCTGCGAGTCAAACTGCAACACCTGCAGGCCATAGGGGACAGTGCCAGCGCAGGCTCTGTTGTCTTGAGTGGAGTGCATGCAGCCTGCACACGGCTTGCTCAGCCTGGGCTGCACAAGGACATCGGTGCTGCAATCCCCACACAGATGGTGCCAGCTCCTTTCACCCACGACAGCTGGTGCACAAGGCACATCCTGCAACCCACTGCTGCATGCCACACCCGGCACCAACTGCCCTCATAATTGGTAGGCACAGACATGCACCTCCTTCTGCCAGTGCTCCTGCTCCCCTGGCAGCTTGCTTAGCAGGTGAGCATGCAGACCTGCTGCTGCTTGCATGAGGCATGTCTGAGGCGTGCCTGACAGTGCAGACCCAAACCCACCTCCTGTTTCCAGTGCCCCTTCTCGCCGGACAGCTTGCCCGGCAGGAACTGCATGCAGACCTGCTGCAGGCATGTTGCCGCAGCATGCATGTCTGATGGTGCAGACCGCACCGCCCACCTGATTCTGCCAGCGCTCCTTCTCCCCGGACAGCTTGTCCAGCAGGCTGGCAGCAGCATTCAAGGTGGCCTCAGCCTTGCCCAGGCTGGTCTTCAGCTCTATCTCCTCCCCCTTCTTCTGCTCAAACTCACCCTTCAGGGACACCACGTGGGCATCCAGCTGAGTCAGCTCAGCCTCACACTGAGTGATGCGATCCTGCAGGCAGGTGGTCAGGCACATGGCGCCACAGTCAGGCACAGCAGATTCTCCAGCACTACTGCAGGCAGAATCATACTGACTGGGCAGTCTGACACACAATTGCCCTGCCAAAGCCGATTGCTTTGCTCCGCTTTACGCAGCGTGCAGCTTCCTGTTCCTGGCATGGAAGACAGCACAGAACAAGTCCCAGCAAATTCGACTTGCCAAGCTGGCAGCCATCTGCCGAGGATGGTGCTTGGGCTGGGACACTGCTGGGCCCTGGTGCTCACCTGGGACTGGTTGAAGCTGTTGCCCAGGTCGTCCAATTCCTTGGTCAGGGGCGACACCTTCTCCAGCACCTGTGCATACTTCAGCTGTGCCAGCACCCACTTTGCCAGAGGCGCAGCAGCCTGGGAGGACCTGCAGCGGGGAGCAGGCACGTCAGGGTGTCAGCTTACGATACACCAGCCGTGCAAGCCCCATGCAACACCTGCTTGCCATAACTGGCAGCAGGGAGACGGGCAGATCAAAACTGATGCCTTGTGGAATGGGCACTGAACGCACTTCACGCTGTATGTTTGCTGTGGCCACCTTCATGTGCCCTACCTGGCAATGACTGCCGGCTCGAAGGAGTTCCCCTTCTCATCCAGCACACGCTGGACTGCAGTCCTCATGGCCAGCGTGATCTTGGATGCGTCATAATTGATGATCTCATCCTGCAGCAGAGTTTTCACCTCTCACTGCCTTGAATCAGCCATGACTTGCTCCGCCCGCAGTTCATGCTGCTGCCTTGTCACAGTCAACAGACCCTGACAGGGGCCTCTCCCTCTCCTTGAAAGAAATCATTTCCCTCACCTTGCCTAAACCCTTGAAGGGGGTTTACCCATGCTGCAGGGACTCCCCAGCAATTCAGCGCAGACAAACCATGTAGAGATTTTCAGGGCTTGTGAGATGGCTCTGCAGATTCTTCTGCCTCACCTTGACCCCTCTGTTCCCAAGGAACTTCTTCATGCTGTTCCAGGAGGTATCTGCCTGCCCCATCAGGCGCAGCACCCCTTCCAGCACGTCCCTGATGGCGTCAGGCGGCGCCTTGAGGGAGCGAATCTCTGTCAGGTGCTCTGAGCGGATCTGGCCTACTGCCTGACGTGCCTCCTCTATCATGGGGGCCACCGTGGCCAGCTCAGTCTCCACGCCGGCCTTTCGGGTGTTGATGGTGCCCTGCAGGCCAGGTGCGCATCTCAGAAGCTAAAGCGCTGAATGTGGCCCACGAAAGCTGCTGCCTTCATGAGTGTAGCTGTCAGCCATGCCCACATCAACACTGCTGTATGTGAACCCCCAAGACGGGCTCACGACAGGCACAGGCTACAAATGCTTGGAATTGCCAGACAAAATGGGAGCCAGCTTGCTCAGTCCTGGCATGGGACCCCTTCTGCTGATACACGGGAGAGGCAGCTGCAGCTCCGCAGAACCCACCTGGTCCAGGGCCAGCTGCTTCTGCAGCACTGACACCTCCTGACGGTGGCTGCCAGCGGTTTCCATGGCAACTGTAATGCCCTGCAGAGCTCGTTCTGCCTCCACCTGCTTGCTCTTGAGCAGGCTGCGCTGCTGCCCTGCCTCCTGGGAAAGACTGTCAACTGTGGTGGCTGCCTCTGCCAGCTTGCCCAGCCCTCCCTGCCACACACAGCAGGCAGGGTCAGGAATGGGCAGCAATCACTGCCAGCTGTGGAACAAGGTGCCAAGGGAGCCTGCTGTTACGCCTGCCAGCAAGAGCAGCTATTGAAAAGCTGTTCCTGGGCCAGAATAGAATGTGTACAAGGTGGTCCGCCGTGGACTGAGCACCCCAGGCAGGGGCACCCCGAGGCGTCCTTCAAGTGCAAATACTGGCAAGAGGACAATATCTGATGGCTGTTGCTAATTTGTTACAGGCATCACCTTGAGGAAGGACTGCTGCTCCAGAAGCTGCTCCTGCTTGTGGGCAAAGACTTTCCGGAACATGGCTATAAAGGCCACATACTGCCGCGGCGCAGCATTGCAAAACAGCCTGCTCTCGTGCACAGCTGCCATCTGCTTGATGAGGTCGCCATCCTGCAGGCTGCCAGCAGCCTGTTTCTCCGAGGGCATGATCTCCCTCAGCTGGGCCAGGGGCACTGCCTGCATCCCCTCAGCGCTCCAGGCCTCAGACCACATGACGTCACACCTGTAGAGCGGGTGGGGTTTGGCAACAAGGGGGCAGAGCACACTGCTAGTGCTTGATGCAGGAAGCTGGTGCATAAACCCAATGGCTGGGTGGCCGATATGCAGGAGCAGAAGCCACGCTGCATAGGACAAGACACTTCTTGTTGCAAACTCTTGCCGGCATGGTGGCTGCCATCAGGTCCACAACAGGCTTTGCAAAAGGCATGCTCGGGCATCAGTCACGCCTGGCACATGATTCAAAATGCAAAACATCCTGAGCGGGCGGACCTTGTCAACAGCGCAGGGTTCGCCTCGCAACGAGCTTTGAAATGCTCGCCCGAGGGATCCAAGCTGACCACGACTCGGAGGTTGTGGCGCACTTGCAGAGTGAAGAATGCAAACAGATTTTGCCCCAGCTGGCCCTGGGAGGCTAAGGCGTCCTTCAGGGGTCCTAAAGCGCCATCGAGCTCTTCGTGGGTGAACAGGCCTGGGATCTGCAGGTCAGCTGGTGTGTTCAGCAGTCTTAGACCCAGCACCACCCGACGCCAAGACGGTACACGCTTTGCTGAGCTGGGCATGCAGCTACGCTTGGTCTGCCTGCAGCCAGAAGCCATGAATGACATGGATTAAACAGCTGCAAAATGGCTATAAGTCTTTCATGCAGAGCCTGCACCTCAAATCTTAGAGAATGCTATGCCACAGTTGCCATAAGTGAGGAGCCTAAGTGTTGGCTTACAAGGGGCAAGACAGTGCACCGTGCCTTTCGGCCATGCTGAGCAGGCTCTCACCGCAGTTTGGGGAGGCTATGGTGGGCAGAAATACAGTGTCACGACTGCAGCATCATCATAGCTGCCCACCTGGCTGCCGAGGAGGCAGGCTGTTGATGCATGGCAGCAATGCAGCCTCTTGCAGCTGCCACCTTGCAAACCGTTTGGACTCAGAGACCCGGTAGACCACCCAAGACCAGTCCAGCCAGAGATGCTGCCCTTCCCGCCACTGAGCAGGTTGTTGATGACCTCCAGAGGAGGCGAAGTCCACCTGCTGGGCCCCCCGAGAGCTGGTCTGCCAGTCACTCTGATCCTGAGCTGAGCAGGCTGTTGACTCCAGGAAGCCAGGGGTCCCCAGCTGGTGGCACCGGAGGTGACCCCATTCCAGAAGCAGGAGCAGGCAGGCCGCTGACTTGCGGGCCAGCCCGACTGCATGCGATGAAAGCATGCAGTGCCCACCTCTCCGCCGCTCAGCAGGCTGTTGATGCACTCCAGGAAGGCCGGGTCCCCAAGCTGGTGGTCCTCCAGGAACAGGCAGGTGGGCCGGCGCTCCACGCCTGCCCGCAGCATGACTGCCTTCAGGTCAGCGCGGAAGGCTGCCAGATCGTACTTTTGAGGCATGGCTGGCGAAAACACCTGCAGGGTGCCAAGCTCGTGCCAATTGGCAAGTCTGTAAAATACCAGGAAATGCAATTCAGGTCGCTGTGCAAGCCTCACCTCCATGTGGTGCATGTAGGCCAGCAGCCTCAGCACGCTGCGCCGCCCAACCCCAGATTTGCCGCACAGCAGCGCAGCGCCCCCTGGCCTGCTGAGAACCCTGTCAAGCCTGGCCACGCGCTCCAAGACCTGCAGTGAGCGCCGGCTACGAGTCAAGCGATGAGGGCTTTGTGCATTGGCTGAAGCCAATCATCTTTGGTACCTGGTCAAGCTGGTGCAGGCACCTTCCACAGTGAGTATCCTCTGCAAAGAAGGGGTGAGAGTGCTCACCTCATGAAACAGCACCAGGTGCAGCAGCTTTTGCTCCCGCTCAAAGGACTTGAGCTTCTGTGAAACCAGCTCGGCAAAGTCACTTTTGCTCCACAGGGACAGCTGTGGGCTCTCGGGGTCTGAGGCAGTCTGAGCGGTGCTTGCTGCAGCCAGAAGACGTGCAGGTCATCTGGCTAGTCTTCTGAGGCCCCATGCTCAGTAACACACGGCACCTGACAGCTGCATAGTGCCCTTCTTCCAAGGCTGACAGTGTCAGCAAACTCAAGCCTCTGCAGGGGGACAGTCCCCCACCACACAACCAGTTCTACCTGCAAGCCGCTGCTCAACAGAGGCGCCCAGCGTGGCAAAGAGCACCCCATCCAGAGTGGCTGCGCTGCGCCAGTGGCTGCGCCAAGTCCCTGCCAAGAGGGCATCAAAGCGTGCTGCAGCCTCAGCGCCAACAAGGCGATCCTTGAAGATGCGGCAGGCCTCATATGCCACGGCCTGCACCATCACTCGGTCAGCCAGCTGCCATGCCAGCTGTGGCGGCTCCAGCCCAGGCAGGTATGCAGCATGGCATCAATCATCCACCCCAGGCACAGCGGCATGCAAGCCGTCCAGCACAGTGGCATTCAAGCCGTCCAGCATGGGCTGCTGGCTCAGCAGGGCTGCCACATTGCATTACATGCACCATCCAAACTTTGCCATGCATGACGCTCTGCACCAGTCAAACCTTACCTGCAGCACGTCTGTGCCGCGCAAACTGTAGCGCCGCAGCCCCTGCACCCACTGCGTCAGGTGGCGGGGTGTCAGCAGGTAGTGGCGGTGCTCATCCTGGCTCAGGCTGCTGCGCAGGCCTGAGTAGATGTCCAGCATGCTGGCAGCAAGCTTCTGGGCGGCTGCTGCACTGTGCCAGGTGGGGCTGTCCACCGCCACCTGCACCAGGCACAGCACAAGAGGCTCTTGCACTGGACTGGCAGGCGCTGCTGCATGGTGCCAGGTGGAGCGGTCATCTGCCACCTGCGCAGGGGCCTGCTGAATCACCTGGCTGCCTCTGCAGCACTCGCAGCTTCACCGAACCTCATGTCTGTTGTTCTTGTTGAGGTTACATGCAGGCACTGCGGGCTGACTCCTCAGCTGCACTGGCTAACCTTGCATGAGGGTGCCTGCTGTCATCTGCACAAGAGGGTGGTTCTCGCTGCTTGCCAGTGGCCACAGCCAAGAGCTGCTGCTGCTGCTGAGGGCTTGGGCAGTCCCATAATCACCTTGCGTAGCACCTGCTCCAGCATGCTCCCATACACTGTTTGCAGCTGGGCCACGGGAGGATACCCGATGTAGGCTGTCCGCACCAGGGCGGTGAAACGGGGGCTGAGCTGGTGGCGGCCCACTGTGGTGGCTGGGTTCATGCTGCCCACAATCTGAATGCGATCAAGGCCTGTGCGTGAGGCCGGCAAAGGTCAATGACGGCATAGTGTCTCGGTTGTCATACACAGTGATGACTGCAGATGGTGGCTGGATCATTGCTATCCACAGATGCGCTCAGGGCCTGCCAGGGCATTGAGCAGCCGCCAAGATCCAGAACAGCATCGGTCGTATCGCAGCACTGATTTGTAGTGGTGGTCGGGCTCATGCTGATCTTAAAACAGCTGTGCTCAAGGCTCTCGCAGTGGGGCCCTCAACAGCACTTTCTGCTGCAGCCGCCCAGCACAAGCCCAGCCTGCCAGCTAAGGCAGTGCGGAGACAAGGCTATGGCCAAGCAGCAGGAGGCAAGCCTGCTGGCCAAAGCAATGCTCGCAAAGTACTGCCGCAACCATGCAGCCTTGATGGACAATGCATCATGCCCCAGCCTTTGCAACACGCACATCAAGTCCATGGGAGCAGACATCAAGTGGCTGGGCCGCCACCCTCACCAATGAACTCCAATTTGTCATCATAGAAACCTTTGTAGGCCAGCAGCTGCTGCAAGAAGGCTATGACCTGCATGGTGCTGTACTTGTCGGGCTTGGGCAGATTCATGTCCCGCAGGTACAAGACCAAACGTTCAGCGTCCTGCAGGCAGACTGCCAGGTGTCAGCACAGCAGCCTCTGGAAGCGCAGAAGCCTGGGCATATCGTCCACTGCAACACACAGTCTGCCTGGTGACAGCCTTGCCCAGCTCATCATTGATCACATGATGCAGCCTGCGTAACGATAAGCTGTGAGCTGAGCGCATTTGCAAACCTGCCTGCGCAGCTGTCTGAGATGATCTGGGGTTCTGTGCAGCATGAGGCAAGCCAGCTTGTGTAAGGAAAGCTGCGGGCAAGACCAATGCCCAGCCCCACCTTTGGCCTGAGCACTCTGCCTGTGCTAGTGCTGACAGGGCTGCCGCACAGCTGCATGAGCTTCTGCACCACGTTGGCTGCTGTGGTCTGGGCGCTGCAGCTGATGGTGGCCATTTGGACTCCCTGTGTGACACAGCAGCAACATTGCATACCGCTGCAGGCCCCCGCCTCATCTCTGAGTCATCCAAAGGCTTGCAAAGGGGTAACAACATCTCATGTACTGCAGACATTGTGCAAAAGCTCATCTGTGATCATGAGAGGCAGACAGGCAGAGATTGCATGCCACATGCGTTGCAGCTGCTACAGACATCGACCTGCAGCCACGCAGCAAGGGTACTTGACTGAGGCACTCACCGGCATCTCTGCAATGCAGTGCTCAATGAGCAGTGCCTTGCAACAGCCTTCAGGCCCAACCAGGAGGAATGGCAGTCCTTGGCGCATCCAGGGAGCGAGCAGAGCTGCATTCTGCAGGACTCCATCAGTGACCACCAAGCCACTGCTGCTATGCGCCTCAGGGGCTGCTGGAAACCCGGTGCTCATGGCATGCGGCCTGCAGGTCGTCCATCATGCGCTTAGAATGCAGCATGCAGGCCTGGGAGTCGATTGCTGGACTGATGGCGGCCAATCTGGGCATGTGGGCTCGGCAAGCATAGACAATGCTTGGCATGTGCAGTGCACAGGTATGGAGCTCAATGGCCCAGTGACAGGCGAGCTCCTGTGATGGGGACAGCGGCTGCCAGCTGCCTTGTGAGGCGACCAACACTGCCCACCTGAGCAGCCTGCTGATGTCCATGGCCGGCACCAGCAGGCTGGTCTCCCCAGTCCACCTGCCTACTTCAGCGGCCAGCTCTCCCCTTTGCTCAGGCGCCATGTTGGCCCCAAAGCCCCTGGCTAGGGCGCAGGTAAAGTCGCGTTTGCCGGCAGCACCGTGCAGGTGAGTGAGAGCATTCTGCACGAGACCCAGCTGGGAGGTCTCCACTGCAGAGGCTCTGGACTGAGCCCAGGTGAGTGCCTTTCTGAAGTACTCATCCATCCAGGTCTTGAAGGGGCCTGCAGAGCAAAACGTGGCTGGACAGGATTGCTGTGAAGGCTTCAGACCATCCCTGCATAGGAGGAGGGTCAAGCAGTAATATGCATGGAGATTTAGGGCACAATGGCACTGAGCTGCAGTCAGCACTAGAGGGGAAGGCACCAGCTATCAGCTGAGAGTCTTGGGCTACAGCTGATCAGATCTGCCTTTGTATTGCCTGTCAATGGTACGATGACAC
This sequence comes from Asterochloris erici, assembly GCA_019693375.1. NCBI lineage: Eukaryota > Viridiplantae > Chlorophyta > Trebouxiophyceae > Trebouxiales > Trebouxiaceae > Asterochloris > Asterochloris erici. The sequence goes on from JAAMXJ010000474.1 coordinate 55,123, forward strand.
ACACTCACAAATCCGCCGCTCTGGAGCAAGGTGCCTCTACAGGCTGCCAGACTGTGCTGGTCTCTCATACAGGTATGCGCTGGTGCTGCCGCGGCTACCCTCAGGGCACACCTGTCTGCTGCTCCTGAGTAAGCGTTTTCATCCAAGCAGTCAGGATGCAGTCCAGGTTGTTGTGCTGGTCTGACATGAAGAGCATGCCACAGCGGCTGACGGTGGCTGGGGACGCGTATTGGAGGCTGTGGCACTCAAAGATGAAATTGATATTGTTGGCAAACTGGATGCGCTCCCCAGAGGGCATTGTCAGCAGCCTGGCAGTTGCAACAAGCACATGTCAGACTGGCATGTGAGATGCTTGGCTGCCAGAGGCCACAATGAGTAGCTTGGCAGCCTCACAGGGTCAGCTTGGTGGTCAGACAACAGCAACCTCTATCTAGGCAGCATAGTCTCACAGCCTCAAAGGTAGCAGAAAAGGCTGCCGCCTTGTGACACGTCCAGCTGCCAGGTTGCAGTGGCCCCACCTGTTCAATCTCCATGAGCAGCTGAGGAAGAGCTGGCTGCACAGGCCCAAAGTTCAGGGGCAAGGTGATGGCCCTGGCATGCAGCATAGTTGAGCATACATCACAGGAATGAACTGTGCAGCTCCCACTCCCTGAGCTGCTGCTCATGGAGGTTATCAAGATGCTGGGGCTGCTTGCCCATCATGTTGAACAATCCAAGCGAGCGCATATTTTTGGTGCGGTGCACACGAGACTGCCCTGCTTGGCGCTGAGCGCTGTTCAGTTCAGTGTCCCTCACCGCAGAGTTGGCTGCACAGCAGCCACCGCGCTGCTGGTCGCTGGCCGACAGAGATGGTGCACACAGCAGCCAATGTAACGTCTCAGGCTGTGCCACACCTGTTGTCATCCAGCACAGAGTTGAGGGACTCAATCCACTCAGGGTCCACGTCGCCATCGCAGATGATCCAGGAGCGCTGCTGCAGGGGCTCCTTGGCAACTGCCCTGGCTGCCGCTGTCAGGATGCCATCTGACCACTCCCGCGTGTCTGCATCCATGTGCCCTGCAGGACACCCTTACTTTTGGGGCCTTGGCTGCTGCTGTCAGGATGCAATCAGACCAGATGCTGTCAGCCCAGTCCCGCGTGCCAGCATGACTGCGATCTGCAGTGCAGCAATGCCATTGAAGCAATGCGTGCTGCTGTTGAGCTGCCATCAGAGCGTTCCTGCGGGTCTGCATGCATCTGCCTGCAAGACAGCAGTGCTTTCTGGCACTGCTTGGTCCAAGAGGGAGGCAGGCCAGTGCCTGTGAGTCTGCTCCCCTGTGCCTGGCAGGACACGCAGTGCAATGTGGGTGCCCTGAGGAGACTGGCATGCCAGGCAGCAACAAGTTGGCCTCAGTTGAGCACCCGATAATTGCCAGAGACTTTAAGAGGCAGAGTCAGGTCCAAATTCTGCAGGGCCAGGAACACAAGCCCTGCAGGGCTCAACCAATCCAACATCAGCTACCAAAGGGCTCCAGGTCACCTAGCAGCTGGTGCCTGGGCATGGCCTTTGGGTTCACAACGTGCAGGATGGGCGCCCTGTTGAGCCGCATAAGGGCTGCGCGCAGCAGCTTCCACAGCGTGCTCTTGCCGCTGCCTGGAGGGCCCACAATGATGACGCCAATGCGCTGGGTGCAAGCCAGGTGCAGCTGCATGACGCGCTCAATCTGCAGCCAGAAGAGCTGGTTTGTCAATGTTCAGGGAGCACTTCAGCCCATGCAGTGGCGGACCCTCAGTAACATCGCTGTGAGATCCCATGCAGGCAGCTGTGCTTTACTTTGCCTTGGACAGTGCATGCAGCAGGGCAGGCGGATGTCCTAACTGCAGAGAGGGCCCCGCAGCGGCAAAGCCCCACCTGCTCAGGAAGAAGTTCTAGCTGCAAGTCTGTGGCTGCTGCTTTAATGGCTGCGGACATCTCCTCGTCCACCACCTCTGGCATGGGCACAGATGGGAAGACATCACCCAGAAGAGCAAGAAACCTGCACGGGCAATCGGATGAATTTGCAGGCAGCTGCGGGCGTTCAGCGACCAGCAACAGCATATCTGCACAGAACAGCACTCCTGCTTGCAGATGTCCAGGTGGGTATGGACAGGGCAGGCAGTCTATGCGAGACTTGTTGCTGGTGAAAACTCGTGATGAGCACTGGGTTAGCGACTGCCGACACAGACTGCCTCACCTGACATTGTCATCAAAGGTGAGCTTTGGCAGCGTGGCCAGCCTGACAGCCCTCAAGACCAGCTGCATCTCGCTGTCTGTCCTCAGAGGAGGCCCAGCTGCACCTGGCTGCGCCCGCCTGCGCTGCTCATGCAGCAGGCGGCCGGCGACACCTAAACAGGTCTTCAGGGCACGCAGGCCCCAGTCGTAATGTTGCTGTGGCGACAGCAACTGGCTGGCCAGGCTGAACAGAGCCACCAGCTTCCTGCAGACCAGCCACCGAGCGGCTGTCAGCAGGTGGCCCAGGAGGCAGTGCTGCCAGCTTGCTGCAGGCCACTACAGCATCGCATCATGTCTCAGGCTCAACGGCACTGGTTGCCCCTGCGCCTTGCTCTTGTTGCCACTGCAGACAGCATTGCAAAATGCAACCTGTCTGGGGGCAGGCACCAAGCAAGGCGGTGACCAGATTGCCATGAAGGCAGCTGCCATGCGACAAGCATTGCTCCTGGCACCCACCTGCCCAGCACCTTGGCCTCGCTGAAGCCCTCAGCCAGCAGGAGCACCTCGGCAATGATCTCATTGTCAGGTACAGCCATGGCCACGCTGCGAAACAGGGCTTTGAGGTTGTCTGGCAGCTTGCTGCGCCCGCCATAGCCCTTGCCAGCAGGATTCAGCGTCACAAAGATGCCAGCATTGAAGTCCATCTCCACCAAGCGTCCCATAAGGTCCACAGATGCCTTGCGTTCCTTCAGCGCGCTCTGCATGCACAATAGCCACAGCGTCGGGCCACATGGGCCCCAGAGGGTGGACCCACACAACGCCTTCTGTTGTAATAGGCAGCCAGGCAACTTTGAGGGGAATGAGCCTGAAGCTGCCTCTAGGTCAGGGGATTTGCTGCACATCCCCAACAAGAGGAGCGCTCAGCTGCTATGGGAAGGAGGCTACTCTATATCTCAGGACAAGCCCACAATAAGAGGCTGCTGCATCAGATGCACCGAGCAGCAGCACCTTCACAACATTGAGGAAAGCCTTTAAGCTGGTTACCTGTGCCTGCCTCCAGGGGCACATTTCATGGTACAATAGCACACACGGGCAGAGGGAGCACACCCAGCTACAAAGCTGTAGCGCTCACCTGGATGATCTGGATTTGCTGGCTGACAGCTGACAGCACATTCTCCTCCAGGCGATTGAACTCATCAAAGCAGCCCCAGGCGCCGCACTTGCACAGCCCCATGAAAATGCGGCCCATACTCTTGAAGTCAAACTCTCCATCACAGTTGAACACGAGGACCTGCAGCAAACATACAACTCAATGAGCTGTTCAGGATTGCAGGACTGTCTGGCTCATTGTACTTGCTTGACATGCTCACAGGCATACAATTCTGCTCAGCGCGACAGCAGGTCAGCTTTGCACAACATGCCAGTGAATGCCTTCTGATCTCACCTGCCTTGCCAGAGCTTGTCCCAGGGCCTTGACTGACTCTGTCTTGCCAGTGCCTGCTGGCCCATAGGGGTTGCCACCATACCCCAGGGCCATGCCCTGCACTTGCAGAAAGTTGTAGTGCCCATGTCAACTCTGCTAGACAAGGAGCCTGAGTGCTTTGCAACTCAGCAGGCCGCTGCAGACAGGGTCTGCAAGGATCTGCACAGCTATTTGTGCACCTCAAAACAGAACAACAGGCACGACTCATGTGAGGGTCAGGCAGCACTCTTGTGGGTCAGCATTGACGTGCTGTGGTAGCACTGCCAAAGTGCTGCCTGAGAGGCAGTCTTCCCAAAGTCCCACCTGCGTAAGGGTGAGGTAGCACTTGTCCGTCAGCGGCGTGTATACAAGCTTTGGAGCATTGCCCTGGTACTCCCAGGAGTAGCTCAGCTCTGCCTCCACCATGCGCACCACAACACCACCATTCCCTGCACACAGGGGCCCAGCCTATTGTAGATGAAGCTGGCGAAGAGGTGACCCATCAAATATACTTTGTCAATGCGAGCCACCTACGGCTTGTACCAAGCAGTGCCAGGCAATGCTGAGAAGTGTTGACACCAAGCTAGGCCATCAGCCAGACTCTGTTTGCGGTTGCGGCATGCTCTGCCAGGCATTCACCCACAATCACCAAGCACTGAACCTGCTGAGTAGTAGCGCAGCTGCTTGCTCCAGGCCCAGTCAGTCAGCTGCCTGGCTCCATCTGCCATGAGGCTGTTGACCACCTCCAAGCTATGGATGAGGTCTAACACCTGCACTGAGGTGACTGGACTCAGATGCTGTAGCACATTCTGCGCCTACACACAAGGAGAGGAAGGCACATCAGCTCAGATCGTGTACACAGCCACGGTCGTGTACACAGCCAGCTCACCAGTGCCTGAATCTTCAGCTGCATGATGTGGAACCCTTCCCAGTTTGTGCTAGTGCAGTCTGCCAGCTGCTGCTGGAGCTCTGCCTGCAGCAGCACCCAAGACAATCGCTTGCTGGGTGACTGTTCAAGACATGCATGTCACATGACAGCCATCTTGTCACAGTGATCCAGTCCCAGGGCGGCCAAGATTCCTTGAACATGCTGCCACGCCGTGGTGCAGCAGGTTCAGCAATGCCTGATGGGCACGTCGCTGGGGCATTGCCAGGTTGTCAGTGGACGTTTGCCCTCAGGATGACAGAGGTGCTCGCATACATGCAAGCAGCTCTCCTGCAATTGTCTGTGTGAAGCATGAGGTATGCGGCCCGCAGTATACACCTTGAGCTTGGGCAGAGTGCCCTGCTGGATGGCTGCCTCAGCCTTCTGTGTGAATGAGAGGGCGTCTGCCAGGCACAGGATCTGGCTGGGGGTTCCCTTGAAATCCCTGTTGCCGGTGCAGCGCGCCAGAAGCCCCTGCAAGCGCCATAGCGTTTCAGCTGCAGCAGTGCTGCAGCCAGGTAGGATAGGCAGCATGGAGAACCCACCAGTTGTCAGTCATAATCAGTCCTGGTAGGTGAAAGGACTCTACAAGCAACATGACGGGGACACAGGCAGAAGGGCACAAACGTCGGTGCTCGACCTGCAGAGAGGTCTGCATGGCAGCAGACAGGCGGCTGAGCCAGCTTTCCACTTTCTCGTCAATTGCCACGGGCGCAGCCAGCTCCACGCGTTCAGCCTCCACAGACAGCGCGGCTGTGATGGAGGCTTTGTTGTCCGAGATGGCCACCGCATGCATGCCCGCAAACAGCTTCTTCAGGTGAGCCTGAATGACTGCAGGGTCCTTGCCTTGGCCCAGTATCTGCAGCAGCAGCGCAAATTGAATGGCATGAATGAGCAGACTGATGAAAGTCTTTGCCTGAGGTGATGCAGTTGTGAGCCTGAAGGCGCCGCAAAACATGCCAGGTGTGTACACCTGAGATCTGCCCAGCCTTGGTGAGCGCAACTGCTTGGTTTCCCGCAATAGCAGTACGAGGCAGCAGCCTGACCTTCGCCATTTGATAAGGTCAAAGAGCATTGCAGGCTCTCGTGCTGGCAGGGACACGTCAAGCCTTGCAGTCCTGGAGCCTTCGAAACTCCAGCACTGCCAGTGGGTTGGAGTCAAGGGATGACTGATTAGAAAGGCAGCACGCAGGCAGCAGTTTGATAATGCGTCTCCAGACTGCCTACAAGCATGAGGGCTCAGCGTATGCTTGGCAACCTGTCAAGTGGCAAAATCCTCCAGGGGTCAGTGGAGCTGAGATCTACAGACAGAGGCCTTCCTGCTACTTGGCTCGACTTGGCGGTCATAGCAAGCAGACAGCGCGTTTGCCCCTCACCTCCAGAAGATCGTCATCGCCAATGAAGTAGAACCGGGGGAACATGGAGCGCTTTTCCTCCAGGAAGTCTGACAAAGCCCGTTGGCAGATGTCCAGCTGCTGCACCATCTGCTGCAGCGTCTCCTGCAACAGCCAACTTAGGCGGAAATGAGTGAGAGCTGGGATGTTTCCAGATCCTGCACAGTGTTTGCAAGCAGCAAGCTGGAACCAGGGCAGCATCAGCCTCAATGCTGGGCATGAAATTCACTGCCTGTTTCTGCATGGCTAAGTGCCAGCCAGCAGGAGGTGCATGGCTGGGCAGGAACTGCTGCACCACGCGCTGCAGTATGTCCTGCAGCAGTGTTCAGAAGCCAACTCTGGCAAGGATTGTCAACCCCTGGATCATCACTGTCTGTCAAGCATTGGCAGGAGAAGTCACAGTCAGTAAAGGCCAGCAGCCGTTCAACTGCCTCATATGCTGCTGAACCTTTGGCTGCAGCAAGACAGCCCCACAGATGATGAGAGGTGGTGAGACTGTGGAAAAGCTGATGTTGTCTTCTATCGAGGCAGATTCACTAACAGACCCCTTCAGTCCCAAGCACACCTCAGCCTATCACAGTGGAGGAGCTTGACCACAGCGCGCATCTTGCCCAATTGCTTGGGCGCAAGGAAAGAGGAATGCAGGCATGTGCGACGCTTTGCTTGACACCTCTCACCTGGATCCTGGGCGTCTCTGCAAAGCGCACCACAAGAGAATCGGCCTCAGTGGCAGCCATCAGCTGCCTGAATTGCTCATCTACCTGCAGGTGGCAATTGATGTGGTTGGGAGCTCAGGTGACGGCATGCAATGCATGTGGATGAGTGCAAGCCAGCAAGCCATGTGGGCAGCCTGCTTCTGCAGGGACTCACCCTTCTGAACCGAGCCTGCTGCTCTGGCAGAGCCCCCCTTGAGAAAATGGGCTCCAGGTAGACCCATTTGCGCTGGATGGCATTCAGCTGCTGGAGCCCCTCGGACAGGGTGCCCAGGCGACTCTCCCAGGCCATCGTTTCATCCTGCGCATCCGCGCAGCAGCTTTTGGACAGACCCGCTCATGTACGACCCATGGCAATCACAGCAGTGTGCTGTTGCTCAGCAGCCGCGGAGGCTGGCCCTGGGCTGCCGCTGCCCTGGGCGTTGCCTGTTGTTGAATGTGCTATATGCATACAAGAAAGCACTCAGTGGCTGCCGAGCAGCAAGAGCATCTGCCCGCCATCCACCAAGCTGCATGTGGGCACCTTGAAGAGGTGGTAGTAGGGAGACTGCTTCAGGCTGCCAACCAAGCTTTGATGGTCTCCGACCTCCGTCAGCAGGTCCCGCCACTCCTTGATCAATGCACAAGGCCTGCACAGCAAGACAGCCTGCTTTAGACTGTTGCCTGCTCCGCCTTCTGATACTTTCTTCTGTAGAGCTGCCACCGATGCTTTGCTTAAGATCATCTGCCCATATCCCACCTGCTGTCCCCTGCCACAGGCGTGTATGTGATGAGGGCAAATTTCCGCTCCAGACCCCAGACTTGCAGCTCCTGGAGAGCGCTGCGCAACACAGCCTCCCCAGCAGCCTGAATGGACATGTAAGCGGCGCTTGACCTGACAGCGTACGCTGTTGCAGCTCCATTTTAACGACATGGTTGGTGCGAGCCACAGGCTCCTCGGCAGTATGCGCTGAGTCTGTTGTGCAGAGTGAGGACTGTGCCAGCAGGCTGTCAGGGTGCGATTTATTGGCATGGCAAGTGTCAAGGTGGCAGCACGCATCAGTCAATGCTCTGCGGCATGGCAAGTGCAGCAATGCACACCAACTGCACCTCAATCAACGTCATGTCAGCTGATATCAGCTTCAACAGTGCAATTTTTCACCTGGGCATCCAAAGCCTTGATCTCCTGAGCAGAGGCTGCCAGCTGCGTCGCCCTGTCCAGGAAATGCGCCAGAGTGAGCGTTTCCAGCGTCACAGCAGATGGACCCTGCACCAAAGATGCTGTACTTTGACCTTTGGCGGCCAACGGCATGTCAGCTGCAAGTGCTCCCACACAGCAGAGCTCAGCAGCAATCTGGGTGAAGATGTCTCCAGAAAGAGATCGCTACAGACTACATGGCAGGCAGGGAGACCACAAGTGTTACCTTTGTGACCATCTTGAGCATGCTGAACAGCTGCGCCCAGTGCTTGCGCTCCCAGCCTCTGCCGTGCACAAATGCCAGGTAAGGCAGGCACCGCCTACATAAAGAGGGGCAAAATCAGCACAGAGGCAGTCCGCGTGCCAATTGGCCCATAAGGTCAGCTGGGCAATCAGTCTCTGGTCTCGAGCAAGGGCTTTGCCCTTCCGCAGCTGGAAAGCCAGTCAAAGGCTGAATGCTAAGCAGGCAGCATGGCAGCCACACATCCATCTGCCTCCCAATCCCAGTCTCTTACCCTCCACATAAACAAGTAGTGAGCAACCTACCTGTAGCTGTCAATCTCCTTGGCCAAGATGAGGGCGACAGGGTCGGAGCCCACATTGCCCTCAGTGGTCTTGGCCCACTTGTTGAGGAAGTCCTCCACCCGCCAGGCCTCGTCCCGCACACTTAGCCAGTCACGGTTGGCCAACTCCGCACGTTCCTTCATGAACTCCCCAAAGCGAGCCCAGGCCGTCTGCAGGGCAGGAATTGACAGGCACAACTTGCATGAGCCACAGGCTACTCGTTGCGAGGACCCTCGCTGAAGCCTTTTGCAGCAGTTATCGGCGGCCTGCAGGGGACGTGAGCAGTGCTCAGCAAGTCATCCGTCACCAGCCGTGCGCATGTCTTGCAGTGAGTCCCCCAATGCGATACCAAGCTGCCAGCAGGGCCCTATGGACACAGCAGCTCATTTGCAGCATAGTGGGACCTGCGAGCTGCCTTTTTGCAGATCACTGGTTGCCATCTTGGGCAGTGCTTGGTGATGAAGCTGTCCTGAGGGGCTGCCACAACTCCAGCGTAGCTGTGTGGGTCTGACTGCTGTGCAATTGTGAGGTCTTCAGGAAGGAGGGGAACACAGGCATGGTGGCTCGGTCGTTCTGCACTGTTGGCACCGGCTGCCAAACCGTGTGCTCCAAAGGTCACTGCCTGAAGGGCTCAAAGGGTGGTGATGCTGTGCAGCAGTGTACAGGCATCAGCTGCAAGGATGCATGAGCTGCAGACAGCTTGGCAGTGAGGCGTTCACCTCAGGGACAGTACTCATTTTGCGCAGGGTAAGCTTAGCTTGTGAGGCCCCTTTGCATGGGTAGCAGCCTCACCTTGGTCTCAGCAATATCCGTGGCCACCACGTCCAGCTCAGAGAAGTCTGGCACAGGCATGCTGAAGTGCCCACAGTCAGCTGTTGTCCGTTGAGTCTCTTCCTGCAGACGCACTCAGCTGAGCTCAAGAGGTACTGCATTGCTGACATATGAGCAGCGCAGGAGGAAACTGACAAAACGGTTTCACACAAGCACCTTCACATCTGCCCGCAAGGCATGCGTACCTCTCTACTTGACAGGAGGCATCAAGATGTGCAAAACATGGTCTTACCTGAAGCTCAGTGAGCTGACGAGAGTACTCGCCCAATTTGACCAGGACAAGCGCAGGATCCCCTGAGGGCACGCCCTTGGGCTTGAGCTCATGCCACCTTGCGGTGAAGGATGTGATGCGGCTCTTCAGCTCGCCAAGCTGCAGGCGGGCGGCCACTGTTGGAGCATGGCAGCATGCAGCCAGCCAGGCATGCTTCCAGGCCAAGACGGAGGTATGACCTACTCAGTGACAATGATGAATATTGATAATGCAGCGCAGGCAGTCTGCACCAAGAGCAGTTTGCCATGCAAAAACATGAAGGAGAAACCTGGCATTCTCAAATGTGGAGGTAAATACCCTCAGTTTGGCTGGCAGGTGCCTCAGACTCTGTGTCTGCTTCACCTGACAGTCAGCCTGACCCAACAGCTGGGGACAGGACTCCTTTGACGGTCCAATGACTTGACAGCCCACACGATGTGGTTGTGCTCTGCTCGTCATCAGGAAATGCCTCACCAGGCACAAAACCTCTGTCTTGCTGCACTGCATCCCACAAAGTCCTCACCTGGTGCAGACTTGGCCATGCAGATGGCACTTCTGCTCTTCTGGAGGCCAAATCTGGGTGTCACTGACAACCCCACAGCAGATAGCTGTGCTGTATGCTGTGCGCACCTGACGCGAGACCTGCCCTTGCAGCTGTGACTTCTGCTCCTCCAGATGGGTCTCATGCTGCTGCAACTGAGCAGTGAAGGACTCCCAGGCGCTGTTGACCTCACTCATGTCCACCAGCGCCACAGAGGCTGCCCCGGCAGCCATGCCAGTGGATCGCATCATTTTGTTCTTCTCTTCGATCCTTCGCCTGCAGTGTCCGTCAAGCGGTCCTGTCAGGCACCTGCGCTGCTACAGGTCCAAGCTTCAAGAACCATTCTGCAAGGCATGTCAGCACTGCAGTCATAAGCTGATCTGCTGCCTGCCAAAGCACTGCAGGAAAATGTGAAGTGACAGCCACTGTTCCGTGGCTGTCGTACGCCTGTATCTGATAAAGCCATGTGGAGCAGGCAAACGGTGACGCGTAGGTAGAGGTGAGATCAGCACCAGAGTCTTACCTGAGCTCCATGATGCCAGGCAGCTGCTCCATGAGCTGCTTCGCATTAGTTCTGGCTGTACCTATCTCCTCAATGCTGGCAGCAGCGTTCCCCAGCTGCTCTCGACCACCAGCAATGAAGGCCTCAACCTCTGCCTTCTCAGCATTGGCCTGCAGCACTCACGTGTCAGCTGGGGCAACAAGGGGCAGCCTCTATGGATATGCACCTGTCTGCTAAGGCTTACAAGCACCTCTGCTCTCAATTGGGCTGATGGCGACCCTGGAAGTGGGAGTGTTGAGTATCTGCGAGTACAGAAGCCAACCTGCAGTGCTCGTTGGCAGCAAGGGGAGCGGGGCCAGACAACTCTGCCATTCAGCAGCAATCAGGCCTAAGATGTGCAGTGGCAAAGGCTGAACCCTCACCCTTGATCTCTGCCCATAAATGGTCAGCAGCCTCAGTAGACCACGCCCAGGAAGCGGAAGGGGTTAAGCTGTCCGGGGTGCAAGCTTTCCTTCAAGCAGTCGTGCATCCCTGCCAAGTGTCTCAGACTGACAATTGAAGCCACTCGCACATGGCAGCCTCCCGTGACTGTGCAGCCTCACCTTGCGCCTGAGACCGGCCAGCAGCTCCTCCTGCAATCTTTTCATCTGCTGCTCGATGATGGCTTTCATGGGCAGCAGGCTGATGGTGTAGCAGTCGACGGCAACCTCATTTGGTAGCTTCTCAACTTCCCTGGCAGCTGTCTGCAGGCAATGACCTCTTTGCTGGACATCAGAAAGTGCAAGATGCATGGTGCCAAAACTCCTGCATATGCAGACAGCATGATAGATGCAGGCCCCAGACGCAATCACATGGGCATCTGCAGACTGGCTTGAGTACTGGACTCATCAGCTGCACCTTGAGCATCTTGAGATTCAGCTCCCAGTCTGCAATCTCTGTCAGCTGGGAATCGACCAAGTCTGCCAGCTCGACTGTCCCCAGGGCCACCCAGTCTGCCCACTTGCCTGGCTCAGCCTGCAGCACAGGGTGGCCACCAGACCTCAGAGTGCTGTCAGTGCAGCAATGTCATGGCCATTGCCCTTTCATAAGGCTGAGCAGGATGCCAGCACCTTCCCCGCTTCAAAGCAGCAGCTGCAGGCGATTGCAGATGCTGCCCAAGCTACAGATATGCAGCAGGACAACACACTTGAGGCACATATCTGGCGTCGCCCTGCACACCTGGAGCTTGGCGAACAGAGCCTCTGCGGCCTGGTAGACCCTAGCAACGCCAACAAGGTTGGTGTCAGCCATCTGCCTGAAGAAGCCAGGCTTTTCGCTGGCATCAGAGACCCCCTGCATGCATTTTCATAACATCATTATCCTGAAGCATGGCCAAGTCAGGATGACTTTCACATGTCAGCGCGATTGCCAAGACGGCACAGCAGCTCCACATAGAGGCAGGGTGGGGCAATCTCCTTGCTTGCAGATGATATACTTGTGGATTCAGACTCATACCAGAAGCTTGCTAGAGAACTGCTGGACCAAAAGCCCCTGCTGCAGAAAGGTCTGCACCTCCGTCTGAGGTGACTGGAAAAAACGAGCATTGGCAGCTGCCTGCTGTTTGCAATCACCCCTGAGAACACAGCATCCCCTTCGACCTTAAAGTTCATGGGGATGGACAGGAAGGGCTTGAGCAGCTGCTTGTAGTGCGCGGTCTTCAGCTCTTCCAGGGAGGGGTCAAACTGCAGCCTGCCCTGTTTGAACACCAGGCTGACTTCTGTCTGGGGCAGCTCCTCATTGATGCAAAGCAGGCCGCGCTGGTACTGGTGCTCAAGAGCCTGCACCATAGGCAGCCACCTTCTGCATCAAGCAAGCTGATTTCAGCCGATGGCTTCCGACAGTACTGGAGTCAAGCTTTACACGATATGGCATGCCCGCCATGCTGGCGACTGCAGTTGCTATATAGCACAACAAGTATTGAGCAGCAATTTTGGCAGCCAGAAGTCGGGTCCACCTAGGCTGCCTTTCTGAAAGCATCAGCCCTTCACCTCCTGCAGCACAAAAATCTTGTCTCGTCGCCAGACAGTTACAGCTGGCAGCCCCAGTGCAGGTGACGCACAAGCAGCGTTTGGCAGCGCCTGCAGCACACCAGCTGCTGCCGTATGACCTGCCTTGTACAGCTGGTAGTCCCAGTGCAGGCGCCAGGCTGCCTGAGACTCCCTGGGGAAGCCCTCCCTCTCCACGCTGGCAAAGAGGTCGCGGAGCTCCTTCACACCCGCAGCCCACTTATCCTTGCTCTTCACTAGATCTGTGTCCATCAAAGCCAGCACCCGGGTGCACACTGAGCTGTGGTGTTTGCGCAGGCGCCTGCGCATGGGGCAGAAGCAGGCTGGGCTGTGCTGGTCGGCAGGCGCTTGCACAGGGACAACACATGTTGGCATCAGGCTGTGGCATGCCATACAAGCAGACATGCCGATGGAAGACTACACTTGTTTGTTGGCAGGCCGGGATGCAGCAGCAGTGCAGCAACTCAAGCTAGCTGGTGTGCCTGTGTTGGGCTGGCATGATGCAGACCATGCCCACCTGTTCCTTTCTGTGAGCTGCTGAGCCACAGCCTGCAGCCGGCGGACGTAGCCCTCCAGGGCTGCTGCATTCTCCCAGGTAATGGCCTTGCCCAGGCCATCCTTAGGGTTCAGCAACACAGCCTCAAAGTCCCGTGCATCCTGCAGGGGGCCAAGCAGAGGCGCATATGTGGTGCTGCCCACCAGGTAGCATTTGCAGTCCACATGATCACACAAGGTGTAGGCGAGCAGCTTGAGTGCTGAAGTCACCTGCAGACATGATGGCGCTGCAAGTGAACACCACACAAACACAATGGCAGCTCACCGCTAGCAGCATGGGCTTCTGGCAGGGAATGATCTGGGTAGCAATATCGTTGTAGAAGTTGGCGACCTGCTTCAGCACCAGGCCATGCCTGTAAAAGCGGCCGGCAGTGTCAACCTCTGCCAAAATCTCCCGCTTTATGGGGAAGCCCAGTGTCTGCAGTTGCCGAACCTGCACATCCACACGAGACTCAGCCAAGGAGCATGTGACAGGTGCCAGGCACGGGCTCCCCCACAACAGCTGCACTCCACACACGGCAGCTGCATGACGAGTCTGCCAGGTCACTGGCAATGTGCGGAGCCCCCCCAAACCCCCCAGCACGCATTGCTGTGCCGCCTCACTCTAAGTGGCCATCTAGGGTGCGCAGCACCACAAGCTTGCCTGCTGATGTGGCCCTGCCAGGGCTTGATGAGGCAGGCCCACTGCACCCCCTGCCACCCCTGCACCATTCCAGACCAGTTTCGCGCAGCACTTGCTTGCCGTGCCCCTAGCCTGTCCACTGCCTCCAAGCTCTGCCCCCATTCAACACCACACAACGCCGCCACAAAGCTGGCTTTTCAGTGCAACCCGATGCAGACGCTAGATTTGACTGTCTGGCTGCCTGCGCCACAGACTTTTGAGCCAGACCTCAGTGAAGCAGATCTCCTGATCATTCAGAGCAAATTCATGGACACAGTGACTCCCTCTCTGTGTCTGCATCAACCTTCACCTGGCGCAGCAGTGCCATTGTATCTTTTGTAATGCAGCCTGCTGCCACCCGTCAAGGGAACTCCTGTCCATCTGTGCCCCGCTCTGGTCTATCCTGATAGATCTCAGCTGCCCACCCAACATCCCAGTGCTCACCTGGCGCAGCAGCGTCACCAAGTTTTCATTGTAGTGCAGCCTGATGCGTCCGTCGCGAGAGTCCATGTCCATCAATTTCCCGCTTTGGTCCATCTTGATGGAGCCCAGGCTGTCAACGGTGCGAGCACTCCAGTCCAAAAATCGGGTGTCCCTCCACTGGCGGACCTCTCGCTGCAAGTCACGCGCCACAGCAAGGCAGGATGCTTCAGTGCTGTCTGGGGCTGGCTGCGGGGTGCCTGCACGTGGAACAGAAGACAGTTGTGCCGGGTAAGTGAGCCCAACTTGGAGCACGTCTGCGGGACAGCTTGCATAGCTAGGTGGGAGGCTGTCCATAACAGGCGCTGGCTGCTGTGTGCACACAAACAGAAACGGTACAATTCAATCATGGCCAGGCATGCCACAGCAGTGCTGCTGGCTGCAGCTTGCCTGCAAACACATAAGGCCAAGCCAAGCTGGCAGGCAGCTTCTGAGCTGTTTGAGAGCTGCACTGCCAACCTGGGACGTGGCCAAGATATGCTGGACCTCAGTGCAGGCCTTCCAGATGCTGAGCAATGCTGGTGAGTAATCACAGGACACATGCAGGATAATGGCACTCCGCCTGTAGACACCAGTGAAACCAACCTGCCAGCACTCTGACTGCCTCCATGGTCCTATCCAGGTTCTGAATGCACTGCAGCGCCCACACGATGTCCTCCACAATGCTCGAGCTCTGGGGGTCCCGTCGCTGCCGCCCCTCCTGCAGGCAGGTTGAGCAGTAAGGGCCTCAGCAGCAGTCACGCAGGCCCAGGCCAGTCCTGGCCTGGGTCGATCCTGGCCTGGTGACAGCGCTGAAAGGAGAAGCCTTGTTGTCATGCTTGCATGCTGCCTCAGCAGCTGAGATACACCCGGTATCCAGAGCAGCATGTCTGCATCTCTGAGGTCCGTGGTGGCACGAGTTTGGGCCTACCTTCTCCCTGGCCTCGGAGTCTGACTGGATGTGCTCCAGGTGCCTGTCAATGAGCTGCACAGCGGCATGCACCTCAGTGTGCAGTGAGGCAGCCACTGCAGGGCTACTGAGCAGGCCAGCATAGCGCTTGAACTCACGAAACACCTGCAGCCATGCAAAAGTGGCTGTATGCACATGGGTTCTTGTGATGAGCCACACTCGTTGCATACAACATGCTCAAGCTCATGCAGCAGCATGCAAATACTGCCCACGGTATGTGTCAAGCAGCATGTGCACTGATACTTGTCATTCCCTCAACATGCCCCCTGTCAGCGGGATCAGAGTGGACAGGGAGGCACTTCCAGGCAGCACTCACCTGCTGGGGCTGTGCTGCACTCGCTGCACTGTCAGGA
The DNA here is from genome assembly GCA_019693375.1 of Asterochloris erici. Lineage (NCBI taxonomy): Eukaryota > Viridiplantae > Chlorophyta > Trebouxiophyceae > Trebouxiales > Trebouxiaceae > Asterochloris > Asterochloris erici. The sequence goes on from JAAMXJ010000474.1 coordinate 70,716, forward strand.
GAGCCGTGCTCAGCAACAGCAGCCGCCAGGGCTGGCAGCAGCACTGCCCCGAAGGCAGCCTTCATCTGCTGGCCCATACGCTGCTCCAGGGGAGCCATCTGGGCCTCATAGCTAGCCTTGGCGGAAGCCCAGGCAGGGGCCATGTACTCACTGACTTGCAGCGCATTCATGGCTGCAAAGGGGCCAAACACTTGAGCCTGCATCCGCATGTGCGATTTCTTCACTTTCAGAAGAGACAGCAAAGCTGTGGCACAGAGGTCTTTGCAGGCATCCCATGAGCTTGGCTTGCTGAGGGCAGCCACCTCGCGCAACACTGAGCAATCACTGGCAGGATGCATCACAGAGCTCAAGGCGATGTTAAATGATCCAACTTCGATTTTACACCATGCACTTGTCATGTGGTCAGAGGGATGCGCCTGTGTGTTGCTGATCTGCAGGACCTAACATATCCCACAACACCGTGCAGTGTCTGCCCCAAGGGCACAGTGATCACACAGGGGGATCATGTTGCACCGCACCAGAGAGCTGCCAGCTTGGCTACCCAGCAGCTCGGCCATCTCAGCCTGGGTCTCCCTGATCCGCAGGACCTCCTCGAGCCTGCCCCTCAGCGCCTGCATCAAGGTGTCCTGGTACCTGCCGAATCAGAAGCCTCTCTGTCAATGCCCTTGTCCAAGGCAAAAATCTGGAACAGAAGGCTTCTTGCAGCAGCTGCACCACCAGCTAAACTGTGCTGCTCTATCTGACCCTGTTTGTTCAAGGCCCTTGCCATTTCAGGCAGCCTGGTGACTTTTCAAGCTAGTGGTCAGTCTCAAGCCAGGCTGGCTGAGCACCCACCTGCCGTCCCAGGCATGGGCATGCACTGGCCACTGGACGCTTGTCAGATCCTGAGTGACCCTCTCCCAATGTGCCAGAATGCGCAGCCCTGTGCGCAGTGCATTCTCCACCTCCCTGCAGGGCAGATGGATGTCCTGGCAACTTCAGTTGACAGCTCTGCACACTGCTCCACAAATTGCTAACCAAGGCTCCTCTCGGAGCAAGCAGCAGCCTTAGTGCTGTCCATTTCTCACCAGGCAGTGACCTCCTGCTGCTCTGCAGACCTCAGTAGTATACAAAGCGTGATGCACAGGACAGCACAGAGAGCTGCCAGGAGCGGTGCAGATGCTCTGGGAACAGGCAGCAGTATGATGTCTTGGCTCAGAGCAGGACAGACCTGAAGGGCATGCTCCAGAGACCAGGGGAGAGCTGCGCCTGTAGGTGGCCTGCCAGCGCATTGCCCACCACCTGCATGAAGTGTGCCGCTCGCCGCTGAACCCAGGCATATTGCCCTGCACAACACAGGCAAAGGCAGAATTCAGCACGCTGCCTGTGGTTTTCATGTATGCACCCTGTGCTGCCAGTACAGCACGGTCTTCCAGCGCAGTCATCAAGCAACACATGGCACTATGGACACCCTTTTGTCCCAAGTAGCTTCTGCAGGAAAAACATGTTCATTCTTATCCAATGCAGACGCACCAGCATTCTTGCAGCATATCAGTCGTCAGCAGCCTGGGAACGTGTGCCTAGCTTGGCCTGTCAACTGCCTTGTGTCCTCAGTAGCCTGCCCAGCAGCTCTGCGCTTAGCCATCAAACTTCACACACCTGGCACATCAGGCGCTTTGATGTCCCAGGCAGCCTCCAGAGCCAGGTGGATGTCCTCCACCAGCTCTAGCACAGCCTCCTCATTCTCCTCCAAGCTCTGCTGAGCAGCTGCACCACCTGCCAGCAAGCCTGCATGCAGACATGCCTCACTTGGGCGCCAGTAAGAGCCCATCACCTACTGCCTGCCAGCCAGCATCCTGGCACACAGATGCTGTCAGCAGAACATGCTTGGTGACCTACTGCCCCACAGCATGCCCAGACTTTCATCCTCAACACCACGAGACCTTGGTCTGTGCAGGCAACGACAGTTGGACCCACCCTGTTTAAGTACATCTGGTGGTTTTCACACAATCTGACAGCCCTTTGCCGTAGGTTCCAATGGCTTCAAGAACGCTGGCTCACCTGCATGGTCGGCCTTGAGCACCTGGAACTTTGGGACCAGCGGCCCAAAGATGGCTCCCAGTGCCTGAGCCCGCCGTCGCAGCAGCATGGGACAGCCCTGGCTGGCTGACAGGTCAACCCACAGCTTCAGCTCATCTACCGGGTGCATGATGGCTGTCAGGGGAGCTTCATCGGGGTCCAGCAGAGCTGCAGCTGAGGTGCCCTGCACCATTGCAGACAAGTCGACACTCAGGGGCTACAGCGCATTGGCAGGGTGCTTGGTGGCCATGAGGGGAACTTCCTTGGGCTGCTGCGTAGCTGCAGCTTAACCACCCTGCTGCCATCATCATCAAGGCAGAAGCTCATCAACTGGGCGCATGCTGGCTGGCAGGCTTGCCCACTGGGGTCACACACAGCCGCAGCTGAGGCGTTTCAAAGCAGCTCATTCAAGAATTTAGCATGGCGGCCAGCATCGACCCACTGCCAGCACAACTAAAGCTGAGGCGCACTGCAGCCACTGCCACAGCAAGAGCTGCATGCCCTGGCGGCAGCTGGACCACAAGCTGGCCATCGCTCAGCTATAGCAGGCAGACGCCTTGGTGTGCAGCTTTGCGCTTGTTCAAGGTTGCACTGCGCTGCAGTCATTCATGCCCCAACAGTCATGCCTGCGCCAGTAGACCTTTGAGGCCACGCAATGCAGTTGCTCAATCCAGCTAACTGGCAACTCCTGTGGACTTGCTCCAGTGTGACCTGGTAGAAGCCTGTTGCTATACCTTCAATGCCAGTTATGTTTTGCACTGCACAACATGCCAGCAGGCAGACGCAGACAAGCCTGCCCAGCCGCACCTCCTGCCCCATTCGCAGCGCGCTGCCCAGGCCTGCCTCCAGCTGCAACAACAGGTCTTGCAGCTTGTTGTCAGCTGGCATCTGCTGCTGCTGCTGCAAAGTCAATCTGGCTCCCTGCCCTGCCGATCCACTAAACAACAGGGGCTGATAAATTGATTTGATGGTGTGGTACAGGTTGCTCATTGGCGAGGGGCTGATCGAGGATATGGCAATGTTTGCTGGGATGTCAGCCAGCTGCACGGGGCCAGGCCTCAGCTTGGTCAGGATTACCTGCACGTAATGGGTCAGCTTGACGAGGAGATCTCATGCTTGCAAGTCTGACAGGCAATCCTGCCAGCATGGCTAGGGCTGCGCCTCTTGCTGTGGCTGCACTGTCACCTGAAACTCGCTGTGGACACTGCCCGCCATGGTGTTGCTGAGTGCCACCTTGATGGCTCCCATGGCAAGCCCTGTGAAGCTGGCCAGCAGGATGTCTGTTGAGGCATCCTCAAGGAAGGAGCTGATGGCTGCCAGTGCGGCAGGTAACCTCAGCTGCTGTGCCACCACCTCCTGCGTCCACCATCAGTGCAGTCGTGTGGCCGGCTCAGCAGCATCTACAACTCTTCGGCAAGGCTCTCACTCTTTGAGCAGACGGCCCCGCAGCATCAGAGAGTGCTGAGATGATGTAGAGGCGCCGTGGATCCTCCATTGATGATTTATGTCTTCGATTTCAGGCACCACTTGTAACAGCAGGTTGCATGATGATGCTGCATTCAGAACATGATTCACACCATGTACACAGCTGTGATCGAGGCGTTATGGCGACGGGTTGCTTGGTCAATGCAGAAATTTAGATGCCCGTCCTGTTGTGCTTTCTTTCTCCTCCAGTTGATGCAGGGCGTATATCAGAACAGGGAGTGATGTCAAAGGGAAAGAAGAAGCCTCAGCCGCCACAGAGGTCGAAAGCAGCCAGCAAGGATGCGAGACCTAACCTGTTTGAGCACTTGTACAATCGGAAGAAGTTCAATGTCTTGGGCAAGAAAGAGCCAGGCATCAAGAAGCACGGGAAGAGCCTGAATGATGCCGTGGAAAAGGTATGCCAGTTGACCAGGTCTGCATGGCTGCTGCTGCGGTCCCTGGCCAGATCCAGGTTGCCCCATGGGTGCACGCTGGATGCCCATGCTCACGCACGCTTCTGCTGCCTGTCTGCAGCGCAAAAAGACTTTGCTGGTGGAGTATCGCCAGTTGCGAAAGGCCAATGCTTTTGTGGACAGGCGCTTTGGGGAAGACAACGAGGGGCTTACTCCAGAAGAGAGGGCCATTGTCAGATTCCAGAAGCAGCGCATGTCACAGGCTGGAGGTGTGCAGCTGCAGTCGCAGATGTGCAGCTCGCATTCCTGCTTTGTGCTTCTGCTACCTAGCCTTGTCAGCCTGGAATGCGAGGAGGTGAACAGCAACATGCCAAGCAGCTGTCCTGTGCTGCCGTGCATTTTGACTGGAAGGTGCTGTGGCAGGCCCCGTCATGCCATGCTGAGCAGCTGATCTCCCCCGCCTGCAGGAGACAAGTTTGCTTTAGCAGAGGATGAGCCAGGAGGGGATGTGCTCACGCATTTTGGGCGCTCCATTGCTGATGACAATGCACTTGGGGTGAGCATCGCAATCCTGCTCTGCAAACGCTTTCCAGGTGTCTGGCATGTGGCACAAAGTGATGCTTGATGCTTGGGATGGCTGCATGCAGTTGTCTGGCTTTGTCTGGGGCAAAATGTTGCCTAGTCCTGCATAACAGGGCAAGACAGGCCAGTGACGAGAAACAGTCAGGCTAGCACCTGCAATGATGCAATAAAGTTTTAATTTCTGAGGCCTTGAAGTACTGCTATGCTCACCCTGTGCTGCCTGCCTGTGCTTGCAACCATTTGGTTCTCCCAGCACAAGTTCGCCGAAGACTAATACACTCCGGCTACCACCTGCAACGCTGCCGTGTTGCAGTCTCTGAGGCATTCCATGGTATGTGAAGGTGCCCGTCGCATTTGCAGCTTTCTGCCTGCCTCTGTGGCTACTCCTGGTGGCCCAGCGGTGCAGGGCGTGCGCACGACAATGCAACGAACAGGCCAGGGGACCATCGGGGCGCCACAGCTGCAAAGCAAATCATGCTGCCCTCTTGCAGGCAGAAGTGGTCAGGCCAGGCGCAGGTGTCATAGTGGATGATGCAGAGATGGACAGGCAAATGACCCAGCAGCTCCACTTCGGCGGAGGCTTTGCCCCCAAGCAGGGCCTGCAGGCGCATGAACAGCTGGAGGGGGAGGCTCCTCAGAGGCGCACCAAGAAGGAGGTGAGGCATGTCCGCTGGGCTGCATTGCTCCTTGCCTCAAGGCAGGACCTGCAGGCATGACCACTTTGAGGGGTGCTGCTAAGAGGCACATGGTGAGGCAGCATTTGATAGCAGGGGCGCACTGCAAGGGTAGCTGCAATGCTGTTGGCATCTTGCTGCCTGCATCAGATGATGGCAGAAATCTGTGCTGTCATGCCCCTGGAGCCTTGACTGCTGCCACTGCAAGCTGTCAATATCAGGGCCCTTGATCTTGAGCATTGTGCCATCATGCTCTGTTTGTCAAAATTGCTGCCAGTGCACGCAGCCAACAGTGGGTGCCGCAATGCAGCCCTGGTCCTTCACGCTTACCTCCTGCACTCCAAAGACTTGATTGTAGCAGGTTTCCAATTTAGCCTGCACAGTCCCGGCAACATGATGCTTTTGTTGGCACAGGTCATGGAGGAGCTCATTGCAAAGAGCAAGTCCTTTAAGGCTGAGAAGCAGAAGCAGAGGGACGAGGATTTGGAGGAGACTGAGGCCCTGGATGAGCAGTTCAGGGGGCTGCTGGAGGGGCAGGCCCTGCTGCGCCTGATGAAGCCCAAGGGCTCTAAAGCCGGCTCAACTGGCACTGACTCACAGGTATGCACACTGCCAAGGTGTCCATGTAAGCCTTGACATGGTCATATGCACTAGCAGTGTGCTGCCAGGTTGCCTGCTGCTTTCTTGAGGCTTCCATGGAACCTGCTGGGCTGACAATGTTCATAACAAGGGTGCTGCAAACAAAGCTGCTTGCTTGGGTCGATGCATACAGCACCAGCAGCAGGTGTGCCAGTGGGGCACCTTGAGACCCCAGCAGCCGGCTTGACTGCATGTTGACAACCCAGTCAAGGGCCGGCTGGAGGTGCAGCCTCTGCCGCGCCCGGCGGTTCTAATGGACCCGCAGTCTTGCAGCTTGGAGAGGTGCTGCCACATGGTGCCTAGCTTGCACAACAGCCACATGCTGGCACATAACCACGTGGTGCTGCCAGACAGCACGTCGCCTGCTTGCAATCTTGCAGATCAAACACTTGCAGCGTGCATGCAACATGGCTTACCTGTGTCCCTGCTGCAGGATCCAGAGGGCCAGAGGTATGATGTCATGCGGCGGGAGCTGACCTTTGAGGCAAAGGGCAAGGTGATCTGCTGTCAGTTGTTCAGTACATGTACAAAGGACTGCTGTCAATGCCTCTTATGTGAATCGCTGCGGCACCTCCCGGCTGTGGCAGCAGCTCTGCACAACCACACTTTGACTGCCTGAGCGGATGATGACGGGTCATGGGCAGGACCTCTGCATCCAGCACCAGAAGCTGCAATTTTCTGAAGCAGCAACTAGCCCATCCCAAGCAAGGTGCATCATACATGTGCCTGCGTTTACAACCTACACGGCTGACCACCTGCAACTTCTCAATGTCGCCTTTCGCACTGCAGCCTAGTGAGGCTTCAGAGGAGCTGACAGCTCAGGAGGAAACTTGTTCCACCATCGCTGAATATCATTGTCTGCCTGCAGCCCAGCGACCGCTCCAAAACTGTAGAGGAGCTGGCAGCTGAGGAGCAGCTGCGCCTGGAGCGCTTGGAGGCTCAGAGGCTCAAGCGGATGCGCGGAGCCAGTGGGGATGCCTTGGACAACGATGACTTGTCTGAGGGCGAGGGGGCAGACCTGCCGGCAGGCGGCTTTGCTGCGCGGCGGGCCAAGCGCCGCAGGCAGGACGAAGAAGGTGTGACCATGTCCCTGCCGTGAATGGTGCAGCAGCGACACTGCAAGGGGCCTCAGCGTTTCTTGGCAGACCTGCGAGCAGGTGTGTGTCTACATATCACACCGCGCCAACTGGGGCAGGTAGGAGGCCAATGCTGGAAGTGCCCGATCCTTGTTGCATCAGTGCCTGGCAGCCCTGGGTGTCTGCTAGCCAGCAGGTCCAAGCGGCCGGTTGGCAGAACTGCAGGTGGGGCTGCCCCACTTGTACAGCTGCATTGGTACCTGCAGTGTGTCACAGCCCTGGGTTATGGGCGTGCCATGCACTTGACCTGTACAGCCTCATCGAGTGGAGCCATGTGTGCTGCTGATCACTCTCGACTGGCAGAATGTACAGCTTGCAGGACATGCATAAGGTGGCGTCCTCTGCCTTGCCTGCTGCTTCCATGCATACTCCGCAATGACGGTCATCAGCACAGTCGTGGCCCTGATTTTGCTGGCACCTGTAGCTGCAGAAAGACTTGTGGTTGCCCTTGTGGCATCTGGAAATTGCAAGCAATCAGTGATGCCCCCAATCATGGACATGCTGGCCTGCCCTGCAGCCAGCAAGGAGACCGGGACCGGGGAGCTCACAGCAGACGACCCTGGAACTGAGGAGGGGCCTGGCAGCAGCGGAGAGGAGTCTGAAGAAGGCTCTGAAGAGGACGAGGGCAGGATTGTCTCCAGGAAGGCACAGCAGGCTGCAGGTGGGCTGCATCTGGAGTTGGGAGGGCCCTGCTGCACCAAGTTGCGGTGGCAGCCGCTGTTGTGCAGGCCTGAGGAGCCCTCATGGTCTTCTTTCTGCACTCTGATGTGTTCAGCATCCCATTGGTGGCTTGAGCACATCTTGTTTGCTGTGCCCGGTGAAGGCAGTGTCAGGGACACGGGTACGCTTTGAACGCATCCCTGAGCACCTGGTGTTGATCCAGCACTGACCTTGCTGCAGACAGCCCCCCCCTGGCACTGTGAACACAAACGTTTGCATGCCTGGCTGCCCTGCGTGTGTTGAGGCAGTGCATGTTGCTGCAGGCAACCACCCCCTGCAGCGCAGCTTCAGGGCTGCTACGGCAGAGCTGCTGGGCAAGTACGGTGTGCCGGTCAGCAAGCAGACTCAGGCAGAGCTTGAGGCTGAGTCTGATGGCTCCGAAGAGGATAGCGGCTCAGGTCAGTTTGAGACAACTGTGATTGATGGCAGGTTGCCAAGCTGCCATTGCACAGGACCCTTGGGCTTACTTCAGCATCCCTATGCTGCTGCTATGAATCATGCAGCAAGGTCACTGCTGCTGCCCTGTCCTGCTGCAGAAGAAGACGGCGCTGACAGCTCTGATGCTGGTGACAGTCAAGCTGCCAGTGCCCAAGCACATGGCCCTGCTGCTGAGGCCCTGCTGGAGGCAGACCATGCTGGCAGCAGCAGCGACAGGGACGATGCTACCGAGCAGTCAGAACATGAGCCCGATGGGGATGCTGCTGAGGCCCCTGGCCGTGTCACTCAGGACAGTCTGACCGCAGCAGAAGCCACAGAGGGGACTGCCTCAAGAGGAGAGCAGGATGCACGTGCAGCCTCAGCCCAACCTGGTGGCGCCGCGACTGCCGCCGCCCCTGCTGGTGGTGAACGCTCAGAGCAGGCAACAGCAGCAGAGCTGCAGGCCTTGCCTGCGCAGGCAATTGCCAGCGGCAGGGCGGTAATGCCTGCTGTTGCTGTGGAGGCAGATGGCGGCGATGTGCCCTTCACACTGCCGGCGCCTGCGTCATATGAGGCGTTCCGGCTGCTGGTGGAGGGCAGGTCCCCCCAGCACCTGGCCCTGGTGGTGCAGCGCATCTGCGCCTACAATGCGGCGGCGCTGGCAGCGGAGAACAGGCGCAAGATGCAGGTCGGTCAGGCATGCTTCAGCCCAGTAGCACAGATACACGGGCAGGCCCACAGCCTGATTCGTGCCCCCAGGAAAGCTGTGCTGGTGTCAGGCAGTCCCTGGTAGCAATAGCAACCAGTGCTGGGTCCTGTGCCCCATGTCTGGTGTTCCCTCTGTCAGGTGCAGGGGCCTGGACAATACCGGCCTGCCCCTGCACAGTGTGCGCTGTGACCTGTGCTGTACAACACGCCCCCTGTGTGCTGCCGCTGCTGCGCAGCTGCCATCTGGCTGGCAGCCACTCGAGAAGTCATCGCCAGCTCTCCATCCGCAGCAGGCAGGAAGGTACACAGCACTGTTGCTCACCCTCCCACGCTGCTGGCCTGCAGGTGTTCTATGGCATCCTGGTGCAGCACTTCAGCAGCCTGGCTGCCCAGCAGCCGGTGCCCCTGGCCCATTTGGATGCCCTCACGCCCCAACTGGTGCACCTCACGTCCGAGGTGCCCTTCTATGCTGCCACGGTAGCACGGGCGCGCCTCAGGCAGGCACAGGAGCAGCTGTCTGATGCCCTGACGGGGGCCTCTGAGGGTTCCATGTGGCCAGGTAAGATGCGCCTGTGCATCGTGTCACAACAACCTGCCTGCTGCTGCATCGCCTGTTGCTTGGCGGGGGGGAAAGCAGTGCAGTGCAGGACTGCGCAGCAGGTCATCTGTTCGGGCTGCACTGATGCTGAGCTGGGCAGTGTTGCACTGCTGCGAAAACATCGCTGGTCCTGCCGACACTTTGCAAGACCTGCTGGTGCAGAAGCCAGCGGCAGAAGCCAACGGCGCTCAACAAATTCAACCCAGGAGCTTTGCTAACAACCGCAACAGTGGCTGCGCAACAGTGGCTGAAAGGGCCAGCCGTGCATTGCCAGGTCCTGCATGCCCATGGCGCCCCCTGCTGGGGACGAGCGGGCGTCCCTTTATGCCCTTTCATGGGCTCGGAGACTTGGTCAGCAGCGTGCGACCTTGTGCTTCTGCATGTGCAGGCACCCGGCAGATCCTGCTGCTGAAGCTGTGGGCTACAGTGTTCCCTGTCAGCGACAAGCGCCACCCTGTCACCACGCCTGCTGCCCTGCTGGCCAGCAGTTACCTGTCCCTGTGCCCTGTGGCATCTTTGGACGATGTTGCCAAAGGTGAGTCCAGGCTCGGCTGCAGCTAGTCACAGCCTACAGTGCTGCATGCACTCCTACTGGAGCGCACATGCATGCAGCTGCCAATATGGTGTTTTCATTGAAGCTAGGCTCCAGACATGATTGACGGTCGCTCCTTGCAGCTGCTATCTCTGTGGCCTCTCAGCCGATTAAGCCATATTCCTCTGTGCCTGCTGCAGGCTTGCTGCTCAGCGCCCTTGCCTTGTCGATGGCTGCCCCCGCGCAGCGGCTGGTGCCCGAGCCATTTACCTTTGCAGTGCGGGCGCTTGCCAGTGCCACGACTGTACCAGGTGGGGCCACTGGCACACTCCCCCCCCTCCAGCAGCAGAGGTTGCCTGCCTGCTGCTTCGCACTTGCTGGCAAACATCTCGCGCAGGGACACTTTGAAGGCAGTATCTGCAGGGAGGCCCTCTCCAATAAATTGCGCCTGGCTGCAGCAAGTGCCACTCACATGCTGGGCATGCCACACTGCGGGCCAAGCAACGTGCTGCTCCCTCATGCAGGCGCGGCGGAGGCCTGGTTGCGCCCTGCGGTTGAGTGGAGCAGCCTGCCCGCAGCTGTGGCCCCGCTGACTCTGGAGGCTCTGCAGGCGCCACCCCCTGAGCCTCAGGGAGCAGACAGGCAGAGGTGCAGTCTCATTCTGGGGGCCACCAGGGTCGTACAGAGTGCGCTGACAGTGTTTGGGCGCGTGGCGGCTGCGGCAGAGCTGTTCCAGCCAGCCTCTGCTGCGCTGGCCACCCTGCTGGCAGAGAGAGGCCTGCCACGGGTGAGCATAGGATGCAGGCTGTTGAACACCCTGACTTGCAGCAGTCCTTCAACTCTGCCAGCGCACCCTGTGCAGGGCTTTCTGCTGCTCGTGTCTGCAGCAGAATGGCACAGCGCTTGGGCCCACTGCTGGCTGGGCCCGTGGCAGCCAAGCGCTCCTCTGCGCTCCTCCAGCACAGCCAGGGCGTGCTCCACTTCACTTGTGGCCCGGCTTGCTGTGACGTGGATGTGCTGTCCCTGCAGGACCTGAGGGCTGCAGCTGAGCAGGTCGCAGCAGCTGTGGGCACTGCCTCCCAGGAATGCGTTGCTCACCGGCAGCCGCTGGTGCGGGCGCCTCCCAAGCGGGCAGCAGACATCAAGCAGTTCAACCCGAAGTTTGAGGAGGAGTATGTGGCCAGGAAGGACTATGACCCTGACAGGTGAGCAGCCAGGGGCAGGCAAAGCTGCTCACTGCACATCAGATGCTGAGCGTGGGGTTTTAGATGTAAGACCAGGCAGGTGCAGTGGGTTGGTTGTCTGAGTCACCCATGTGGGCTTCGCAGATGGGCAGCAGAGGATTGATCGTGCTCAACTTGGCACTTGTCGCTGGCCTCAGTTGCAGCGTGCCAGTGCTCTTCAGCCCACTCAGCCATAACCAAGATCCTGAGAACCTGGCAGTATGTGTGGGCCTGGCAGGCGTCGGCCAGTGCTTGCTTGACCCTGCGCTGACTGATGCAGGGAGCATGAAGCGGCGCCTATGCACTGTGCTGCTGCCAAAGGTCGCCGCCGTCTCTGCAGGTCCTAGTCCTGATCACAATGTGACCGGGCAGGAGCAGGCACAGCTGCAGACAACTGCAGCTTGTGCGGCACATATGGGGCAGGCGTGAACTCCGGACTGGTCCTCCTTTCAGAGGCAGATGCAGCACAGGAAGGGACTCACCCAGACGTGCTTGACTTCCAATGGCCATGTGTCTGGTTTGCAGGGAACGGGCTGAGAAGCGACGCCTGCAGCGGCAGCTGAACAAAGAGCGGCGGGGAGCCATGCGCGAGCTGCGCAAGGATGCAGTGTTCATCTCTGAGGAGAGGGACCGTGAGAAGTTGCAGGCTGCAGCTGAGCGCGCGCAGGTGGGTCTGGCTATTCGTGGGTGGCACCAAGCTGTGCGGCTGAGCAGGGTCAGGCGGCTACAGGATCGCTGCATCTGCTGGGCAGCAGCACTCTCCAAAGCATCTGCTGTAAAGCCAGGCTGCTGCTGTTGTCTGGCCGCCAGGGTGACTGGTGCTTTGTTTCCTCTTAATTGCACCTGAAGAGTGCAGCACAACTTGCAGCTTGCCCGCAGGCCCTCCTCAATGCAGCCTGCCAAGGTCATGTTGCGCTGACTGCAGGCGTACCGCAAGGCGGTGTCCTTCCTGGAGCATCAAGAGGCAGACTTCAAGAGCGGCGGGCAGGGCGGCATGTGGAAGGGCAGGAAGGGCAAAAGATAAGCTCAGGCTTGCATTACAAGGCCAGAAGCAGCATCCATTTGATCAGTCTCCATTTTATCATTGAATATCTAGCGTCGTCTTGCCTGGCAAAAGCACGACACTTTTGCCGGCCAGCTCCCTGAGGCTTTGACAAGGCAGTCCCTTGACACAGTGCCCTTAACACAGAGCATTTGCAAGGCAATCAATCGAGGCACACAGCATTTCAGGATGCTTCTTGTCACAGGCCGATGAACGCTGTCAGCGGACAATGCATGCTTTACTCCCTCAACAGATGGTCCAGGGCGCCGCTCTGTACCTCCCCTGAACAATGCCTTTTGTCCCAGGACAGCTTATGGGGATGGGCCTGTAAGTGTACACATGCCATCACTTCTGAACCACCATGAAAGGAAGTCTGTGCAAGGCACTGACATTGGCTGGGCCCTTACCCCTCCTGGCTTTCGGCAACTTGGCGTCGTCGTATGTGACCTTCCTGTGCTCGGGGGCTGTGACCTTACTGTCTTCAAGGCAATCTGGAGGAGGGTGGTCTGGGCAGGCGCAGTCCATTCTTGAAGTTCAGAGGTACAAGCACCGCCCACCAGATGAGGAGATGTGGAGGTGGGAAGCTCATCAAGTGCCAGATCTGGTCAGATTGCTTGAAGACTCGTTGTTTTTGTGTCCAGCACACCACAGTCAACGCACACATTCCTGACAATGTCTAATAGTCGTCGACCCTTTCAGCGGCCCAGCATTGGGTCACTTCAATCTGTGCCATACCCAATCAGAAGTCAGACTACTTATAGCAGACTTTAAGCCAAGTCTGAACGAAATCATGAAAATGTCTCAGATTGCGATAATCACACGGCAGAGGCAGTACTGGTGTAGCAGAGTTGAGAAGCAGACAGGGTGGTTGAGGCTCTTGCGGTCACTGCCTGGACTTGATGAGTTGAGAACCTTTGGTGGCACTCTACTGCACCTCAACTTCACAAAAATCTGTCAGGTCCAAAGCGTGGGGTCTGCTCTGCCTCATGGTCTGCCATGATCCTGTGGTCTATGGCATAATCTGTGAGAACCTGCTTCTCAGCCATATTGTACTGATACTCCTCCAGCAGCCTTTCTGGCAGTGCATCATCAAACTGCACGCCTGTATCCAGGCGGAAGGCACACTAAAACAAGCGACGCAGCCAAAGTTGTGGCCAGGCAGCGATTTCCACAAATGTAACAGATGCCTGGAGCCGAGCCGCAGATACACTCAGACAAGTGTGGCTGGAGCCCCTGAGCAAGCAGCACACCTGGTGCATGTGAGAGGTGCCTGAGATTCTCCAGCACGGTCTCCTTTATCTTTTCCAGGTGTTCCCTGGTGTTCAGATTAGGGAAGGAGGGGTGCCCCGATTTATTCTCAAGGGCAGTGAGTTTGACGTTCTCCTGCACATGTGGACTGCATGAGATACAAACGCAGGGACACACTGGCAGCATTCTGAACCTGGCTGGTTTGGGAGGTGGCACAGCATGCTGCATGTGCGGTGGCCCAGCCTGTACATGCAGGACTGGACAGCACTCAGAAGGGTGGCCCCCCAACACAGGTAAGGCCTAGAACCTGAAGTATAAGCAAGCCAGACAGCAAGAGCAAGGCACAGATGCGAATCCACACAAAGGTCTGAGACAGCAAGGCTTGCCTGGTGGCTGATGTAACGATTGGGGGGGATGGGCTCTGCCACATCTTCCTCCCTGCCCAGGAGGACAGCAGTCTCATAGGTCCAGCAGCGTGCCACGTTCTTTTTTGTATAGCCCCCGCCTGCACAGCAGGCGAGCTTTGAGGGCCGCGGGGTGGTGGCGTCCAGGCTGTGGTGCCCACCCTGCAATGCCTCTTGAGAGACAGGGCCGCACTGCCATGCACATAGGGAAGCTGTGCATGCTGCAGCTGGAGGGTGAGCATGGCTGCCTCCCAGCAATTGGCACCAGGGTCAAGGTCTGCGGGCAGCTGGAGCTCTGGTAAACCCTGGCTCTTGGGAGGGGCTGAAGCACGCCCTATCTGATTGAGCCAGGTTCAACAGCCGCAAATCTAGCCTCCACCTGCAGATGAGCCAGGTGGAGGCTGCTATTCTTCAACTGCCTCCCCAGCTCCAGTAGCCAGTGCACGCTGGAGAGACGTCAGAGGCTCCCTCAGGCAGGAGCGTGTGCACCGAGGTGCAGCTGAGCGACTGCGCACCCTGAATGACCAGCCTGCTAAGGTCCAATGCTAAAAAGAACAGCGCAATGCATCAGATGTAGGGAAGCTGCTGGCAGCAGCATGCCGACCTCCAGTGACCAGCATGGGGACGCCAAACTGCTTCATGAAGCGCACAGCTTCTGCATGGCCCCCCTCGATGCTCATCATGAAGGAGCCGAGCTTGTCGCCGCGAAGGGAGTCCGCCCCTGCAGCCAGGGATGTGCTTGGGTGGGCCAGGTGCTAAAGGGTGTGCCAGAGGCCACAGATTTGATGGTTTCCCAGATTCTCGCTCCAAAATTATCAGGGTGGCCTGCAGGGGGCTTTGTAGGGATGTGCACCAGGCTGTGCCTCAGCTGGTGGTGCTGGCGACCCTGGGGAGTGAGCACTGCTGTGTGAGGGGCAGCTTGACAGCTCGTGCCTGTCGGCATGGCCCAGTCTGCTGCACACATGATGGCGAGGCGGCTTCTAGATATCTCAGCAGAAGCTTTCTTGCAGAGGGCATAAGCCGGCTAGCTACATTTGCATAGTGCAGAACAGGGAAACCATGTGCAGGAGTCCCTTGAACCCTGCGCCAGAACAGAGAGCTCAATGCAGCACAGCAGGACAGTGTGCAGTGACCTCTGCATTGTTGCACAGCATGGCATTGCCGTACAGATGGCCTTGAAGCATTCCATCGAACACCTCCCCTTGCTCACCAATGTGCAGCCTGTTGGCCCAACTTAGCATGCACCAAAACAACCAGACTGATTCAGAACAGTCGTCATGCCTGCTCAGCGCACTGCAACAGATCGGTCCCGGCCTCTGGTACTGCAGCAGCCTGATCATGGCAGCAGCTAACAGCTGGGTAGCAAAGCCTGTGGCGACGAGGAGCTGAACAGTTCTGGGGGGCACAGTGGCTGCTCAACACACTGCAGCACAGTCCCCCTGGCCTGTGCTGCAGCAGCCTCATCGCGGCAGCAGCTGACGGGAAGCAGGTCATGTCCATACAGCAGCTCACCGCACTGCAGCACAATGGCCCCCGGCCTGTAGCGCTGCATAACCTCTGTCATCACAGGCTTGAACAGAC
The DNA here is from genome assembly GCA_019693375.1 of Asterochloris erici. Taxonomy (NCBI): domain Eukaryota; kingdom Viridiplantae; phylum Chlorophyta; class Trebouxiophyceae; order Trebouxiales; family Trebouxiaceae; genus Asterochloris; species Asterochloris erici. The sequence continues at coordinate 86,155 of JAAMXJ010000474.1, forward strand.
AATGGAAGGTGGGGTCGTCCACCCCCTGACTGAAGGGCACGTTCAGGCTGCACAGGCGCCCGCGGCCCAAGCCCGTCTCGTCCACTGCGCCTGCAGAGGCAGAGGGCGGGGGTGTGGTCAGCACAAGTGCTGGGGAGGGGCTGTGCTCCCTGGCGCATGCAGGGGGGGCACCCGGTGCCACGCCACCTGAAGGGGGCCTGAGCTGCGCTGGTCAGCAAGGGTCTGTGCCAGATTGTGCTGCCCAATGCATGCGGGGTCCTTTGCCTGGTCCTGTGGGAGTGCGCCTGCACGGCCATCACAGTCAAGGCATGATCGAGTACCATACACTGCTTCAGACACCCCTCCTCTCTTCCCTGGTGCTCTGTGCAGGACCCTTGCAGAGGGGCCCAGGCCAGGCATGCAGCCTTCTACGCTTCAAGAAGTCAGCCTGGATCCTGACTGATCCCACACAGAATGCTCATACGGTCGTGGAAGAGCTGCAGCGTGCTCTGCACAAGCATGCTGTCACCCTGAGATTGCGCCTGTGTCAGGTGAGTATGCCAGTGCAGAGGCTGCAGGGTGTGGCAAAGCATGAGTTGAGGGCCACCAGGGAGCAGGCGCCAGCTGGGTGCTGCACCTGTCGGCCTGCACCTGTGCCGGGGAAGAAGGGGTAGCCATAGATGGTGTCCGTCTTCCCGTAGCTGTGGAAGCTCACAGTCATCACCCTGCAGGGCAAGCAGCGTCTATGCTAACAGCACTGAGGGACAAGCAATGACATCCACTCCCTTCTACACTGTCGCCTCTGCTGATGACGTGCACTTCCAGAGCTGCAGCCACATGGAGTGTCCCTCGCCGTGCCCGCTCCTGTACAGCCCCTGCAGCCCCACCTGTCTGTGGTGTAGAATGCCTCCTCCACACCGTCCCCGTGGTGTATGTCAATGTCCACGTACAAGACGCGGGCATGGGTCTTCAGAAGCTCCAGGATGGCTAGCACCAAGTCGTTCACATAGCAGAAGCCTGCAGGGGCAGGGGCAACAGGTCATTCATTTGTGAAGTGTGATAGCCACAGCAGAAGCCTGCATAGCCAGACTTGTGTAAGAGACGCAGCTGGATGGCCAGATGCAAGCAAGCAGTGACGCTTTGAGTGAAACCAGTAGGGCACACCACAGGGCAACATGGGGCTCATGCAGGTCACCACTGGCTTTTTGAGCTGCTGGCAGAGAGGGCAGCTTACATTGCCATTGCAGCCCATGTCAGGGTGGGCAATCCAGCAAGAGCCACGCAGCAGGTGAGTGACCAAAAGGGGCCTGTGTGCTTGGCACATCGGGCGACATCAGTGGCAGCTTGGCGGGACCCCCTTGGCATGAGTGCAGCACATCTGATGTGGACAGCCCACCTGACGCCTCTGCCTTGCGGGCATGGTGGAGGCCCCCAGCCCAGTTGATCACAATGTCATAGTCGCCCTGAGCCAGCTGCTTTGCGCCATGGATGGAGCCCCCTGCAGCCGCAGACGCTTCCTGTGAAGTCCTGGGCAAAGGCAGGCTTGCATGCCCACTGCACCTGCTTTTGCGCAAGTGTGCAGGGTCCGTGTGTGGACATGCTCGCGGAAGGTGTGCGCTGACAGGCTGCAGTGTCAGGCAGGACGGGCAGAGGATGAGCACCTCAAGCATCCCAGTCCGCAGAGCTGTTCCAGATGCCGGCACGTGTTGTTGCCTGCCCAGCATTGCTAAGTGATGAACTGCATACAATTTGCAGGATCCCAGACAGACTGTGCTAGGGGCGGTCTTCTGGCATACTCGGCCCCGTCCAGGCAGTGCCCAGCTGCCTGGCAGCCTGCTAACGCAGTTGCTCAATGAGCAGGAGCTCCCCTGCAGCCACCGCCGGTTGGTGACACTCGAGCCCAGGTCACAGCCAGCCCCCATGACCCACTGCCCACCCTCCTGCGTGGAGATTGCTGTAACAATTAAAACCAGGCCATCTCAACACCCCCACAATGCAGCCAGCACCCAGGCTCTGCTGCCTAACGCGAAGCATTGCCCATCTGCACAAAGCAGGTGCCCACCTGCATACAGCTGGCAGAAATTGAAGAGCCCATCAAAGGCGGGGCAGTCTTCCCCAAAGTTGAAGCGCTTGTGGTCAGGGTGGGCCTGGTTGTTGGTTTGGTCGTCCCAGTTCTTTGGGTTGTGGTCCGTCCTCGCCTGGCGCAGATATGCCACATACTCAGGGGTGTGGTAGGCCTGCAGCTGCTGCTCTGTTGCGCGGCAGGGGCGCTGCAGCAGCAGAGGGCAGGGCTCAGGTGCCTGTTGATGCAAGCCTGCCACTGGCTGCTGTGCCCATGGACAGAGGGACAACACTTGTCAGTCTGGGTCACCCCTGGGTCGACCTGCTACTCAGTCGTGCGGTAGGGGCACCACAACTGCTAAGAGGGGTTTCAACAGCCTGCTGCAGCACCGCAGGATGAGGCGGGGATCCCAGTGTGCAGACAGACTGCAGCAGCAGAGGCGCAACGCTTGCAGGGTGTCGCTGTTGCTCAGGCAGAGGGTGGAGGGTTCCACCACCATGCAGCTGCTGCTCTGCTACATAGCAGGGGCACTGCAGCAGCAGAAGCACATCGTCAACCTGTGTGCACCCTTGAGTGGCTGCAGACAGCACCTGTCTATTCGCCAGCAGGGACGCTGCAGGGCCTGAGCAGGGGCGAGCTCAGCGGAGGCAATTGCAGAAAGCAAGGCCTTCTGGTACATTGCAGGGGCCAAATGCAGGGCAGGCCAGGGGTGAAGGGCATCCGGTCAGCTAGGGGTTGCAGATGGTCTGTTGGGCGCCTGGGCTGTTGGAATCTTGTTTAGCTTCAAGTGGCATGCAACAGGGCGTCAAGCTCACGTAGACGTCCATCCATTTGTCCAACTCATAGGCCTTGATGAGCTCATGGGTCATGCGCATGCGCTGGGGCTTCATGGGGTGCTTGTCCCCCGGATAGTATGATGCAGCTGTCTCCGCTGCAGCACATGTTTAAGAAGTTGGCACAGTGTCCGAGAGGCCATGCTCATTCCTCACGCGGAGGTGAGCTTGGAGTTGACACTCTGACATCTGCAGCCTGCAGTACCTCACCATCGTACATGTAGGAGACTTTCTTCTTCTGGCTCATGATCCTGCATCTGCTTGGGGTCAAGGAACCTGCCAAGGAGTGCCTGCAGATCACTGCATGTTCTACTTGCTTGCTAACTGCTAGGGTTACCCCATCCCCAAATCCTGAGCTTTAGCCAAGTGTTCTCTGCTGTCCGCGTGTTGCCCCCCTGCCCAACCCACGGGCCAAGATGCAGACCGCTCTGACCCAGCAGAAGGCCTTCCTGGCAGGCAGCAGCCTCAAGGTCTCCCAGAAGAGGTGGGACACGTCTTGCCCGCATTGGGCAAGCAGCAGCTGCCAGCAGTCCTTCCGTCACAGATGTCGGGGCTGCCATGGACAGCCTGCAGCCGACCACAACTGATCGAGCTCTGCCACGACCTCAACGTGCCTGTGCCCTTGATTCCTGCCCTGTCTCCAACTGGCACAGATCAGCCTGCTTCTGGCTGAGGAGAAAGGCTGTGGTGCCAGCAGTACACCATGCCCTATCATGTTGCAGGCTGCGGCCATGAGACTGATTCTGGATGCACAGCGAACAGCAAGTGTGCCAGCAGGGGTCATCTGTTCCTCATGGCTGGCTGCAGGGCTCGCACCAATGCCAACACTGCTGTTGTAGCCAGCAGCAAAAAGGTGGACATCAAAAAACAGGGCCTGGCCAGCGTGAAGGACAAGATTGTGCAGGCTAATCTGATGGGCGTTAGCGAGAAGATGAACAAGAAGGGGTGGACCGACTCACAGGGCCGCAAGGGCAAGGTCAGTCAGCCTTGCATGTTCTGCTGCAGATTTCTTGTGTTCTAATGAGCAGGATGGGTGTTTGTGGCTTGACAACCCACACAGCACAAAGGAAGGGGTCGCGTGTGCTGCTGCTCCTGCAGGTTGCAGAGTTTTGTCGGGGGTCAATCTTGACGGATCTGGTCAGGTGTCTTGCAGGCTGTGCTGGTTGGTGGTGGACACATGCCAGGGGACATAGCCAAGACTGTGTGGCGGCCAAAGCATGTGGCGAATGGCTGCATGTCTCCGTCAGGGCAACGCCAAGTCGTCTGGCTCATGTGCTCCAGACCAGAATGCCTGTGCTGCAGGGCTTCGGCGTCTACCGGTTTGCCAAGAAGTATGGTGCCAATGTGGATGGCTACAGCCCCATCTACACCCCCGACAGCTGGTCCGAGTCTGGCGACCAGTACTCCCTCGGCACAAAGGGGCTCATCGCATGGTAAGCAGCCCTCTGCCAGGGGCCTGTCACCTGGCTGCAGCAGCCCTGACAACTGGTCCATCTGGCAGACCTCCAGCAACTCAGCTGGCTGCTCAGATTCTGGCTTTGTCATGTGTTGTTCTGCACACTTTATCGGGTGTTCCCTTTGCTGCAGGGCTGGCCTTGTTGTGGTCCTCCTCGGCGTCGGTGCCACTCTGGTCTTCACCACTTCCCAGATTGGCCAGTGATCAGCAATGAGACGCTGATACTGCCTGCCATTTATTTTGCTTCCTCCAGAGTCCATTGCAGCTATTATGACGTTTTGAGATCAATGTACCCTGAGACGTCCTGACCTTGAAGGAAAACCATTTTCTGAGGCACGGTCTATCGCATAAGGCAGCTTCAAGATTTGGCAAAGCAAGAGATCAGCATCCAACGGTACTGGTTGAGATCATGGCGCAGAGCAAGCTACCAGCAGCCTGCATGTGCTTGGGCAAATGCTATATCTGCAGATGTGTTGCCCTGAGTCTGCCACCCCCACGTTTGTGAAGTGCTGCCCCAGCAAAAGTGCGGGCACGGCAGGTAGCCGTTGTGCTGCCGCCTGGAGTTGTCAAGCTGCACAGACTACAGGGCTGCTGGTGAAGCTGATGTGCGCTCACTGAGGCATGCCTGTACAGTGGTGGCTTGAGTGCAACACTGCAGCCAGCATCAGACGCCGAGCAGCATGCCAAGGCAGCAGCAGCAGTAGGGCAGCATGTTATCCTCCTGCTCATGGCGCTCTTTCCATCTCCTGTGCCACCCAGGGCCTGCCTATGGTCTGCACAAGGTGCAGTTGCACCCCCAGGGCAGGCTCTGGCTGTGAGGTAGGCTGCAGATGGTGCGCCACATCAAGAGAGCTATCTGCGTGGCCTGCCTGCAAAAATGCTGGCAACTGCTTTTTAAAGTTGGCTGCATGGAATGTCCATGTGGCTCTCAGGGCGCAGCAGAGTGCTGTCATCTCCATACACAACAGTCTTGAACAGACATTGTTGAGGCAGCGCAGGGCCTCAATGATGCTGCACCTCAGGCCCGCATGTGCAAGGGCTGCCTCTCGCTGCTGCCGTGGCTGCAAGCTGCAGAGGGTGCACAGATGCTGTGCTCGCCAAAGTTGCTCAACCTGACTGCCCTTGCAGTGGCTGCTTCATGCAGTGGCAGACCTGAACATGCACACCTAGCCATTCCCTGGGGAGTGACCTAACCTTTTGGATCCAAGATCTCCTAAAGCAGACTTACTGTGCAGGCCCGAGCCAGAATTTGGATGGACAGAGGCAATTGCATGCTGTCGCCATCAGAGAAGGGCGGAAGAGGGAACAGCTTTTTAAACGAGGCAGCCATCAAGAAGGAAAACAGCTCAGCCACCAGTCTGTTTTCACCCAGACTTTCGAGATCGAGTGCACACAGAGAATCACTGTACTGAGCGACCTTTAAAGGTCGCATGAACCAAGACCCTTCCCAAGCTACCAGGCCAGTTGCTGCTTCTTCTGCTGAGAACCGGCATGGCCCTGGCGCAGCAGGCAAGGGAGGTCCCAGGGATCAGCGTGGGCTAGGGTGAGCAACGCCTCTCCACCGCCTTAGGTCGCTCTATGAGGCTCATCATTGCTGTTGATGGCCTGCTGAGCCACCTTGCTTCTCTCACAGGCAGCGCAGCATGCTGAGATTGCATCGCCTTGCTGGCTGTTGCTCCGCAGCTGCTGACAGCTGGACGAGGCGTCAAGGCGCACACAGATGCCTTACCCAGGCTGCTGCAATGCAGGCCGCAGAGGCGAGGGGGCAGGAGCAATGACTCCCCCTCTCAGGAGAATGCAGGTGCGATCTCCAAGGCTAGGGAGCTGCTCACAGCAGCCATTGGCAGCTGCCATGGCAGTTTGCTCTACCCATTGGCCATGAGTGTCACAGCATTGACAGGACAGCATGTGCGTTGCTGTGCAGGCTTCTTGCCACCTTCAAACCCTGCGGCAGCAGGCCTAGTGTTCACAAACAATCCTTCGCTCAATGCAAACAGCGCACCAGCCCCGACTGGGCTGCAGACAAAGACCAGTGGCGGCGGAGGTGGGACTGCTGCAGACGTGTGGTGATGGCCCTCGCCTTGCCTTTTCTGATTGCTTTGGCTCACGCCAAAAGCTCCAATCCGCCTGACGAGTCAGTGGCGCTGTCAAGCATGCTTATGCCGTCACCCCTGCAGGCCCAGCAAGCTTCAGCTTTGGGAGCCTCCCACCAGATGCACTGCCCAGCCCGCACCAGACCTCACATGGCCAGGCTGCCAACAGCCACGCACCCTCCCCCAGCCCACCCACAGCAGTGCCCCAACCGGGGGCACCCCCTGCTGGGCTCAGCAGTGCAAGCAGCGTCAGCGGGAGCGTGAGCAGCAGCACCAATGGGCAGGTGGGTCTGCAGCAGCAGGCAGACCTTTGCATCAAAGGCTAGGCTCATGTTGCTCTCTCCGGCGCATGTAAGAGAGGTTCCTTTGGCCTCAAGTAAGGCCACCATAGTGTGGGGTCCTGTGTGCAGTCACAGCTGCATCAGGCGTTGCGCAGCCAAGCAGGGCCAGGAGGGCAATCTGCTCTCCCTCTGTAAGACCCATGTACCGCCCACAGTCCAGGTGCTGTCCGCCTACCAGGCAATGGTGCACAGCTGCTGCTGGGCCATTGTTCATCCTACCACTGATTTGCTGCACAAGGAGCATCAGTCCTCTATGCGCGCTCTGCCTGGCAAGACGGTCCAAAGCAGGGCTTGCTGCCAGAGGTGCAGGCTACTCGACGCGCCTCACATCTGAGATGCTTGTGGTCTGCAAGCCGTGGCTGCAGGCGCCGTGTGGGGTGCGGCAGGCGGCACTGCTCCCTCTTTGTGATCTGCAAGCAGGCAGCATGGGCTCCCTGGGCTCAGTCCACTTTGCCACACCCCTGCGGGCACTGCGTGTGCCTCTCAGCCTCACATGTGCGCTGTGCAGGGTGCACAGGCTGGCAGCAATGACCGCGCCAGGCGGCGGCCTGCCCAGCAGCAGGGCGGCCCCAGCGGAATGGGAGGCTACCTGCCCGGAGCTGACCGCGGGCGTCCAGGGGCCAAGCAGGGGCACGTGCCGCAAGTGCACCAGGGGCACATGCAGCAGTCCCCACCTGGGCCCGGGGGGGCAATGCCCAGGGCCATGCCTGCCCAGGTAGGCCCTCCAGAGCTTGCTGTGCAGGCTGTTGTGCAGCGCCAGTGCAAGTCAAATTGCCATGCTGCACCAAGGGCACATGCACCAGGCCCCCTCATGGCGTGGGGGCTGATGCCCAGGGCCATGTCTGTGCAGGTGGGCCCCTCAGCTTGCTGTGCACGCTGCTTTGTTGGTGTCAGGCGCCTCACGCAGCCACTCAGAAGGTCCTTGTGTGGGTCCTGTTGCCGTGGGCAGTGGGGCCTTTGCAAGTCATAGCGCAGCTTGCCCTCAGCAGCACACTGTACTGGGCGTAGACACTTACCAGTTCATTTGCAATTAAAGGCATGCTGCCGTACCTGAGCTATTCTCCCCTGCCATGAGTCTGCATAAAGCAGGCTGCCCAAGTTCAGCACAGGGCCTTAATACAAGAGCCAGATTCTGCAGTTCAGGGCTTTGCAACATCAGGCCCTCAGGTGGCACAGGGACCCCCAGCCAGACACTGCAGTCCGGTGACTTTCCCTCCCCAAGACCAAGCTATCATTGCCCTGCCTGCAGAATCTGGTGGGCTACCCCAACCCCGCCATGATGGCACAGTATGGCGGCTACTCCGGCTTGCAGGGTGCACCTGCCTATCAGAACATGTATATGGCCAACCCCATGTACTACCAGCTACAGCAGAATATGATGAACCAGGCCATGTACTACCAGCACACCCAGGCTGGGGTGGGGCAGCAGCAGCAGGGCGGTGCACAGATGGGCCACCAGCAGCATGGCGGCCACATAGGGCAGCAGCATGGGCCCCAGCAGGGGCGAGGGGGTCAGTTCAGGGCGCCCCATGTGGGCGGGCCCCAGGCTGGCGCCACAGGGCAGCATGGCGGGTGGCAGCATGCCCCTGACATGGGCCCGGGAGGGGATCGCGAGCAGCGGGGCGAGCACGGCATGCACGCCCAGGCACAGCAGCCGGGACAGGGGCAGGCGCACATGCGGGGTGGCGAGGGCTTCCCTCAGCAGCCTCGTGTGCAGCAGCAGCAGCAGCCCTACAACCTACCCAGCGGCGCCGCTGCTGGAGCAGGCGGTGCCTCCCCCCAGGCTGGACCTGCGCAGCAGGCAGCGCCGCAGCAACCCTCACAGGGTTTTGTCGCTGCGCAGCACCAGGGGCAGCAGCACCAGCGCCCCTCCCCACAGCAGCGTCCCCCGCAGCCCCAGCCCCAGCAGCAGCCAGCCCTTCCTCAGCCAGCCTACCCCAAACGTGAGCGCAAGGTGCTGAAGATCGTTGACCCCAACACCAACAAGGCTGTCGAGTTAGGGCAGAGAGAGGCGGCTGCGGCTGCAGCCGCAGCCGCCAACGGCCCTGGCTCTGCCTCCGGGGCTGCCTCTCCAGCAGCCTCTGCTGCTGCCCACCCAGTGTCACACCAGGCACGTGTGGCCAGCGACGCTGCTTCCATCCCATCCGAGGTGCCCACGCCGCGGGCAAGTGACTCGGGGGGCGCCACCAAGGAGCCAGGGGCAGCTGCTGCTCCGAAGGCAGACAAGCAGGAGGCACCTACAGGTAAACCCTGGGTTGTAGGATTGTCCTGAATCTGCCAGACTAGGACAGCCCCGCAAAATGCAGTTGCAGGCATGCTGCTCATAAAGTTTTGGCCATGCCTGGGGAGGAAGCTGCTCAGCACACAGCAGCAAGCAGGAAAGTGTTGCATCTGTACTGCATGAGTGCCCTGGCCTACTGTGCTTTGCTCGTAAGCATGCTGTGCTGGGTGGCAGCTCATCTCTGGTGTACAGTGGCCCCATACACCGGGTGGTTGTGTGCAGGCAGGGCCGCGTCGCCTGCCGAGGTGCCAACTGCACATGAGGCTGCCAAGACAGTGGCCACAGCCCCAGAGGGCAGTGTGGAGCAGCAGGCGGCCAAGCGCACTGCAGCTGCAGTGATTGCAGCTGCCGTCTCAAGTGAGCAGGGGACGCTTTCTGGAGAACCATTGGCAATTCTGGATCCTCATCTGTGATCATGCTGTGATAAGCAAGCACACCTACTTGGCCTGACCAGGGCGTATCCAGGCAGTTCAGCGATATGTTTGTTGTTAGCAAGGTGACTATGCGTTCTGTGGCCAGGCAGAAGTGAATTCAGGTATTGCCTGAATGCAGCAACTGGCTTGAGAGCATCTGCATGACTGCCCTGTCACACAGCAGTCGCAAGTGTTGAGTCGCGCCTGCATGTTCAGGTGATGGAGCAGCAAGCTCGGGTAAGGTGTCAGCGCCAGCAACGCCCGCTGGTCAGGAGGCACCGCAGGGCACAGGGAAGCCTGCACCAGCAGCTCAGGCAGCACCCCCGGCGCCTGCTGCGGCTGCTGCGGCTGCCAAGTCGGCTGAAGCAAAGCCTGCTGCAGCCAAGGCTGTTGAAGCCAATCCTGCTGCGGTAAAGGTTGCTGAGGCCAAGCCAGCTGCAGCCAACCCTGCTGAGAAGCCAGCAGCGCCTGCGGGGCAGAAGGAGGCAGCTGGCACGCCGCTGAGTTTTGCGGAGGCTGCCAAGGCACAGGCTGCAGCGCAGAAGCCATCGCAGGTGAGCTGCAATGCTGACAAAACTACGGGCCTGGTTCTTATGCACACATTCGTTCGTAGGGAGGGGCTGCTGCTGTTTGGAGGCCTCCGGATTGCAGCAGGGCTGCTTCTGTAGGGTCTTGCTGCTGTACAAGGTCGTTCAGCCGTCCCTGTGTGTTGAGGATGCATTTCAAGCCTACGGCAGGCCAACAGCACAAGCTCTGTCACCAGGGCACACAACAAAGCATTGAAGCATGCCTGCCTTGCAGCTCGGCCTGCATTCAATGACAATGTGACACTGGTGACTGAATCAGCATGCAATGCATGCCAATATCTCAATATAATATGCCAGTGTGTAGATGCGCATCCATCTTGACCAAGCCTGTCCCCTCTGCAGGAGCCTGAGATCAGCACTGCACCAAAGAAGGCTATCCCAGCAGCCCAGCCCAAGCCGGCTGAGGCCCCCAAGCCTCAGCAGCAGCAGCAGGCTGCTCCAGCAGCAGACAGGAGCACAGCAGGTGCTCCTGCTCCTTCAGCAGCTGCCTCAGCGCCTGCCAAGCCGGCGGCGGCCACCTTCGCTGCAATGGCTTCCCAGGCACCCAAGGCAGCTGCAGGTGCTGCTACAGAGGTTGCCAAGCCGGCACCCAAGCCCGCAGCGGAGCCAGTGGCCAAGCCAGCAGCCGCGTCCTCCAAGCAGCAGGGCAAGGATGATGTGGATGGGAAGCTGCAGGCTGCAGCAGCTGCTGATGTGGCCAAGGCAGCAGCCAGCTCGCAGTCTGCCGCCCCAGCCGATTCCACAGTGGAGAAGCTGCCCCTGACCAAGACGTCTGTGGACAAGCAGCCCCAGCAGCCCGCAGCCGCGGAGCCACAGCAGCAGCAGCAGGCCACCACCGTGCCTGCTGCTGCTGCTGCTGTCGTGGCTCCCTCCCAGGCGCAGCCCACAAACTTGGCAGCCAATGCTGGTGATGCGCTGACCGGCAAGGCCCCAGAGGTCGCCAAGCCAGAGGCGTCTGCCAAGGAGGTTGACAGCAAGAAAGGTGAGCTGGGCGTTGCCCTCTCCTACACTGCAGCTGGGTACATGCGCAGCTCTTTCTTCTGGCCAGCAGCAGTGCCAGTCTTTCACTTGAGTCACACGAGTGCTCTGGGGCATTGCATAGCCTTCAGCAGCACAGATGCAGGAAGAAATGGCACGTGTCAAGTCAGCAAGAACGCACATGCATGATGGCGACTTACACATGTCCTGCGTCCTGCTGCTGCAGATGCGGGGGCTGGCATGGTGTCTGCCAAGCAGACCCGCAAGCAGATGCTGCGCAATGCAGACGCTAAAGGGGCCAGCCTGGCAGATGCTGACCCTTTTGCAGCTCCCCAGAAGCAGGCAGCAGAGGCTGTGAAGGAGCAGGAGCAGGCAGAGGAGAAGGCAGCTGAGAATGCTGCACAGCCTCAGCCGGAGAGTGCGGTGGACCGGTGAGCTTACCTTCAGGGCTATCTGCACTGCAGCTTACGCCCACAGACGAAACTAGTGCCAGTTGCAAGCCTCCAAGGGTGCAGTTCCATCTTGTTGCATCCCTGCTGCTGCAACCTTGGTTGGGGCAGCTGTGAAAGCTGCAGAGCCTCAGCCTCTGAGGTGCAGTGAAGTGGGGAGGGGTTCTGTTATAGCCTGGCACAAATGCAGGGCACCCCAAGGAGCTCGGTGCAAGGGTGCTGTTGTGCTCAAGAAGGGTTCAACCCACGCTGGCCTGAACTGATATGGGCCAGACACCCACTATTACCATGTGCCCATTGGACAGCCCCAGCCAACAGACCAGTTGCAGGTCATCAAACCTACCCTCCCCATCCCCCCCAACCCACTTTGGAGCAGCTTGTGATAGAGGCCCAGGCCTGGCATGTGGCCCAACATCACTCCACCTGGGCTCACAGGCTGCTGCCACCAACCGCTGGCAGGCCTTGGTCCCTGGACTTTTCAGGCACTGCTTGGGCTGTCAAGCTGTTCGAGCCAGCAGATTCTTTGGCTATGCAAAGGCACATCTTGTCTCACAGAACCTATGTTGCTGCTGCCTGCCTGCTGTCGTGGTCTTGCCAGGCGCTGCTTGGTTCCCTTGCCATTTGCCATGCCCGCGGGTACTTTGCTATGCAAGTTTGTCCTCGTCTCAAGAGTGTCACCTTGCTGCTGCCTGGCTGCAGGTCTGGGTCAATGGACGTCCCGGGCGAATGGGACGAGCAGGACGCCTCCCCCCGTCCTGTGGGGGTGGCAGCTGCTGCACCTGCAGCCACAGGCAGCTCGGAGACCAAGATGTACACTCGCGACTTCCTCCTGAACCTGCAGAAGCGGCCCCAGTGCCAGGAGCTGCCCCCCGGCTTTGAGAGAGACCCTCAGCTGCTGCGGTCAGAGCCAGCGGTAAGTTGGCTGCCCACATGGGGGGATCTGTTTGAGAGTAAGCCAGGCATTTGTGCAGCAGGTTTGTTGTTATGCGCTGGTCAGAGGCAGCAGTGAGTGCCATGCCTCCACTGTGTGAACTTCAAGAGAGCCTGCAGCAATGTGTTTTGCTCATGATCTTGGGAGGTCCAGCTGCTGCACGGAAAGAGCCACCTGAAGCTATCCCCATCTTGTCGCAAAGCACGCCGCGCATGCAGTCTGGCTCTGGCGCGTCGTCCTTGAGGTGAGGAACTCCTTGTGCTGGTGCTGACCAGGAGTTTGTATGCACTGCAGCTGGGCCGTGACATGGAGCCTCCTCAAAGGGGCGGGCGTGGGGGTCCAGGACGTGGCATGCCACCACCGGCACAGAGAGGCCCTGACAAATGGCAGCAGAGCGGGCCTCTGCCAGGTGAGGACTGTACGCTGCGCCGCATGCCCTCAATGAAGCGGTCAGGTAGCACAGGCATGTTCAGACAGCATCCAGCCAGATGAAATCTCTGCTCGTCAGCTGTTGCTAATGTGCCGGTCCAGCCTGCCGAGCCTTCAAGTCGCTGCTGGCAGCTGCACTTCCTGTACATTCAGCTGATGTGGGACTGCATGTGTGTTTTGCCCTGCTGCCTGTTGTGCTGCCCCCAATGTGGCAACAGCGCAGCATATGCGGCTGTTGCTAAGCAACTACGTGGCATGGTGTGCTGACAGCCGGCGTCTGAAGCGGATTGCTGCAAGGGCAATTGACAAACAAGCTACCTAGCTTTGCATGCAGCAATGCACGATGTGCTGTTACAACGTGACTCCTCCTGCCAGCAGGCTGGTGTGCAGTGGCTTTTAGTGTGCTCTGGGCCTGACTCGTCTAAGTGAGGTTGCTGCAACGCCTTCTGCCTGTTGTTATGCGCCTGGCTCTATGTGCGGTGGGCTCAGATCGCTCTGGCCGCCTGCTGCTGGACTGTGGCAAAGGTGCAGTGTGCTGCTGCAGGGCCCCCCGCTGGCGGGCGTGGCGGGCGAGGGGGACCCCCTCCAGTGGTGGAGGACCGGTGGGGCAAGAAGTCGCTGCCACCACCTCCTCCTGGCATGCAAGGAGGCGCGGGTGGCCCCGTATCCCAGCTGCACAGGAGCAAGGAGCGCTTCCAGGTGGGGTTTGGTTTGCTCTTGTTGCAGACAAAGCTCTGTGTCCTGCGCACAGTCTCATACATGTTTGCTGACGCACCCAGTGGTGTGGGCAGCTACTTGCTTACATGCGGGCTGCATGTAAGCAAATATGGTCGCAGGTGGGCATTGCCTGGGACTCTGCTGCAGAGATCTTTCACCAATCTATGTGTTTAGCTTGAAGTCTGGGGCATGCTGAGGCACCAGAACGTGTGCACACCTGACCAGGAGCATGGATAACTTCCAGGTGACTTGTGCATTCTGCTGCAGTGCAAGTCAGGAATGAGTGCTGGTGCACAAGGCATGTCTTTGTGCTTTTGAGCACAAAGGCATCCAGTCAACTCCATGATGTCAGCGGCAAGCCTGGAGTCGACCTTTCACTGCTGGTCTCCTTGCACCTTCAACGAATCTGTCCTGCTGCTGCAGATGGAACAATCGCAAATTGTCACCATCCTGCTGCCTGCCTAGGCAGGGCTTACTGCAGTTGTGCAGCTCACAAATGCCCTGAGGTCCAAGACCTACCTGACCTTTCCCCACAGCAAGCTGCAGATATCTCACCTGCAGACTGAAAGCCTTTCTCTGCCTATCGTCAACTCTCACAGTAGATTTCCCTGCTGTTGCAGATGGGCATAGCCTCTGAACTCACACTGTGGGTTTTCAACAACTGTCTCCTCCTCTTCCTGTGGCTGGGGTCTGCTGTAGGCTTGGGGGTTTTGCAAAACTAAAGCAGACCTTGTTGCTGCTGCAGATGGGCCAGCTGCGTACCGACAACCCTGAGGAGGAAAGGAAGCAGAAGGCGATCAAGGGCCTGCTCAATAAGATCACGCCTGATAAGTTTGAGAAGATCCTGGGTGACTTGGTGATGGTGGGCTATGAGAGCGAGGAGACCGAGTCTGGCCTCATCGCTCAGGCAAGCTTCGCCTGTGGCTTCTTCCCAAAGTCTGGCATGGCAGGCAGCCAGGGCCGCTGAGCGCTGCAATGTTTAAGAAGCACGGCATGGGCCACATCGCTCAGTCGGGTCTTTCTGTTTACTTGCCTGATCACAAACAGCTTGTGCATGGCAGGATCTGGTGGCTATGGATTGGGAGAGCGAGGAGACCACATCTGCTTTTGCTGCGCAATACTGGGCTTTGCCCAGGGCTACTGAGGGCTGTCAAGAGCAAGGCAACTTGTATCTATAGTCTCACTGCTCAGGTGGTGCTTGCCTCTGGCTACTCCTTCCCTGCTAGCATGTTGGGCAGCCATGGCCGGTACAGCTTTGAGTGTCAGGAAGTACCGCTCAGGCAGCAGAATTCTTGCTTGCCTTCCATTAGAAGTATACATGAGGGTACAGCGGTCCAGGCCTGCCTGAGTGCTGCTGGCTTTGGCAGCGCCACGAATGGATCTAACCTCGTTGATGAGGTGGGCATGCTATGTACTTGCTGCTCCAGTGCTGAGCATTAGAGAGGGTGCCCTGTACAGGTTGGCCTAAGTTCAGTTGACAAGATGTCCCTGCTGTGGCTTGCAGCATGTCTGTCAATGTGCTCCCCCACTGCTGCTGCAGGTCTTTGACAAGGCCCTCACTGAGACCACTTTCAGCGAGATCTATGCCGAGATGTGCCGCCAGCTCAATGCGCGGCTGCCCACCTTTGAGCCTGTCAAGGAGGGCAAGAAGCAGCAGTCCACCTTCCGTAAGCAGCTGCTGAACAAGTGCCAGGAGGAGTTTGAAAAGGGTGCAGCCGCCATGGACGCTGTGACCGCGCGTGAGAAGGCTGAAAAGGACAAGGCCAAGGATGCAGATGAGGAGGTGAGGGGCTGCGGCAGGGGTGGAACATGTGTGCTTCAGTCAGGGCCGGTGTCCCCTCTGGAATATCTGACATGAGTAGATGACAGGCTGGGAAAGAGGAAGGCCAGGGCACAGACGGGGCGCAGGGTCTGTGGCAGAGTTCGGGGAGTTGCGCTCTCGTCTAGGCTGGCATCCAGTCTGGGAACGTGCGACACGGAAATCGTGCAAGGCTGACCAGGAGCAGGGCAAGGATGCAGATGCAGAAGTGAGGGCCTGTGGCGACGGTTGAGGGTTTGACCATACAGCTGGCATGCTGAAGAAACAGTTGGGAGGGCAGGGACAAGCAGGCAGGGAAGGCTGTGAGGTTGCGCGGGCCCCTGGATCACGACAATGCTTTTGCAATCCACAGTGGCGAAGCAAGCCTGCATCACTGGGTAGTTTGGGGTGCTGTGACCTGACCTTCTGATCTTGCTGCAAGCTTTGCAACCAGACAGCAGCCAGCACTGCTATAGCTCAGGGTAGACGGCAGCCTGTATGTCAGGGATCTTGATCAGGGTTGCCATCGCGAACAGCTGTCTGGCACTCTGCGGCAGGATCTAACACAGCAGCTCCTTGCCGGCAAGTTCCCCCAAGTGCAGCTTCATCTTTGCTGCGCTAGCGCTGGCAGCGACCTGACTGCCGCTGCAGGAGAGGACAATGGCGCTGTGGGCTAGGCAGCAGCCCCTGCAGCCAGCACATCCCCTGATAACAGTCAACAGCAACCTGCCTGCCACTGCAGGAGGAGGACGACAGCGCTGTGGACCAGATTGCAGCCCCTGCAGGTGAGGGGGCTCCCAAGGGCCTGGAGGAAGGAGAGATCCCGCCGTCCGCTGACGATGAGAAAGCCGCTGCGCCCCAGAAAGAGGAGAAGGACATGACTCCAGCAGAGCGCAAGGCTGCTCGCATCGCGGCCAAGAGGGCTGTCCTGCTGGCAGCCGAGGAAGAGCTGAAGGTGGGCATCATCTGATTCATGGCAGTATGTGTTTCTGGGGCCTGCACTGTGGCCAGCAGGGCGCTTCTCCCAGCGGCTGTAGTGAGGTGGGCTGGGCTGGGCCATCAGCGCCTTTGCACCTGTTGCACTTGGCAGCAGCTGCTCGTTGCTTGAAGATTTTTGCTGTGCAAAGTGTTGAACACTGTGGGTAGCAAGCGCCCAGACAGGGCTTACACCACCAGTGACATACAACTCCCGGGACTCGTCTGCACTTGCATAGGCTGGCATGTTACTCACCTTGCTCCATGCGCAGCGTCAAGCTGCCGTAATGCTGGCAAGCACTTGTGAGGCAGCTTTGCCTCAATCAAGTCCCGCCCCATCATTGCTGGGACAGCAAGCCTGATCAAAAACAGTGGGCCCTGAGTGCTCTTCAGCTGCCACTCAAGATTCATAAGCTCTATTTTGCTGCCAGATAAGGTGAACAGATGATGACAATGTGTTTGGCAGGCAGCGCTGTCAGGCAAGGTGTAGCAGATCATGGCACTGACTTTGCCAGGCAGTTGTACTGACTTTGCCAGGCAGTTGTACTGACTTTGCCGGGCAGGTCTGTCACACACAGATGTGTTTCATTGTTCAGGATGAGAAATTTGGGGTTTTGAGCATGCATGAGTGCTGGGAGTGTCTAAAGCGCATATTAGCCTGCCAACCCTTGTACTGCCTCCTACAGGGGCGGCGGCGTGCGCTGGGCAACATGCAGTTCATCGGGCACCTGTATCGTCAGAAGATGCTCACGGAGCGCATTATGCACGAGTGCATCAAGAAGCTGCTAGCAGATGTGAGTCATCAGATGTGTTTCGTCTGCTTTGCTCACTTTAGTACATTGCAGGTGCCATGCCCGGGCTGCCGCCGCTGCATGGCACTTCCTGTGCTTCTTCTGTAGCAGCTCTCCTGAGTACCTGGACACTGGCAGATGTGCCTGCATCAGGTCTCCCTTGTCTACACCACAGTGATGCTCCTGCTGTGCTGAGGGTGCTGCTTGCAGCTCTGCTATCACGTCAACATTGTGTTGATGTCATGGCTGTGGGCTCATCTGCTGTGCTCAAGCTGGTCGATGTGACCTCTTGGAACCCAAACCCTGTTGGGTGACGGGCAAGATGCAGCCTTCCAATACCTGGACATGCCGTGCCGCCCCCCTGCAGGTGGCTGAGCCCCGCCCTGAGGACCTGGAGTGCCTGGCCAAGCTGCTGTCCACCATTGGCAAGCAGCTGGACGACAACCCCAACCCCACCAATCGGGAACACATGAACATGTACTTCATGCGCATACAGCAGCTGACCAGGCACGACAAGCTGGAGTCGCGCATCCGCTTCATGCTCCAGGTCGGCAGCCCTCACGGATTTACCTCACAGCGGGGGGACTTCATGCTGCAGCTGGATCCCCCTGCTTTGCCTATTGTACCTACACTGCATGTGTCTGCTAGGGAGCCCCTGCATTACAGGGCCCTGGCAACAACATTACATTCCAGGTGGGGTCTCGTTTGCCCGATGATCATCATGCAGAAGTCTGGGGTGGATCATAAGCGCTACTACGTGGCTGCCATGCCAGGGTCTGTTTCGTGTTAAGTTGTTGCAAGCCTGTCAAAATTTCTTGCAGCAGTGTCAAATCACTATCAAGAGAGCTCTTTGCTTGTGGGCTGCACATCTTCCCTGATCTCAGGTTGGCCATCCTCATGCGTCCTGCAGGGGCTGATTGAGCTGCGCCAGAACAACTATGTGGCGCGGCGGCAGGTGGAGGGCCCCAAGAAGATTTCGGAGGTCCACAGCGATGCCCAGCGGGAGGCCACGCGCCAGAGGAACGCCCCCGCCCCGCGGCGGGGCCCCTCCCAGGACCTCAGCGCCTACGGCGGCCCACCCAGCAGGCAGTGAGTGGAGGACTGCATCAAGGCCACTCTGAAGGCCCGAGCTGCAAATTATCAGGGCCTATGCTGACCCCAGCAACCGCGCGACGAGTGGCAGGCTTCGGCGACTGCTAGGGGTCGGCTGCTGTACGTGACTGTTGCTGTGCCAGCTAGGGCTTTTGCAAGATTGCTTCCTCTGACCAGAACTGAGTGCCTATGGCGGCCCGCCCACGCAGCAGTGTGTGCTTGAGGGCAGCTGACATTGCCAGACTTGCACAAGGCAGGCCTGTGCGGCACCAAGGCTTTCCTGCCCACGGCTGCAGGTGCAGCGCCTGCAACCATTAGCCAAACCTGTTTGGTCTGCTGCTAAGCTTGCTTGCCAGTCATGGTGTGCTCGCAGTGCACAGACTCAAAATGCAGTCGCTACTGTGCTACTGATCAGGGCAATGTCGGGGCCTCAGGCTGCCTGCCAGGCAGTGGGTCATGGGGTCATGTGCTGGTGGCAGGCTTGTTGCAGTGATGCTGTCTGGCTGCCTGTGCCATGAGTGGGCCTTCCAAAACACCCTGCACAGAGCTCCACCACTACTCAAGGCGCCTTGCCCTTCAGCACCCCCCTCCTTGTGCCACAGGCGTGCTCCCACGCGGCAGGACACCACCATGGACCAGCCCATGCGAGCGATGCACCGCAACTCCAGCCAGGAGTTCACCTCCCTGCGGCCTGGCGGCGGCAGCCTGAGGCCTGGCGGCATGCAGCAGCGAGTACCCTCCCAGAAGGACCTGTAAGTGCTTTGCCACCTGCTGTGGTAGCCGCACCTGCAAGTACCTAAAGTGTGACACCTGCCTTGCGGCATGCAGCAGCTCCTGCCCTCTGAAGAGGATCTGTGAGTGCTCAGCTACGTGCTGTGCTCACAGCTGGGCATGTGGAAGCGCACCTGTGGTTGCTGCATGGTCACGTCTGCCTGTGCACGTCTCCTGTAGGAATACCGCCTCGACTGACTGCTGAGCTTTTGCCTGAAGTGTTGAGGCATCGCCTGCCGTCTGCAAGCTTCGACTGCTGTAGCTCCATGTGGTACAACAGCAGAAGGGTCGTGTGACAGGCAGCCCGCGCCCCATCTGGTCAGCCTTTGTAGCCCAAGTCTGGAGACCCCTGCAACCAGCTCCCCACTTCTTGCCCGACTGCCTTGCAGGCGACCAGCCGCCCCCGCTGCCTCAGCCAGCAAGGCGCCCGCCACAGCCGCCGCCGTTGAGGCTGCTGCACCTGCAGCCCCTGCACTGTCCCCTGACGCCCTGCGCGCCAAGGTCAACGGCCTGCTGACCCAGTTCCTGAAGGTGGACAAGGACCTGGGAGAGGCCACGCTGTCCTTCAAGGTGAGGCGTGCACTCGTCCACATCTGCGCCCACCATGTCTTTCCAATCTCAGGCTCCCCCCAAGCTTGCTTCTAGGCTTCCTGCCGCCTTCTGACAGCAACAGAAGCAGGGGGAACATGCTTCCTCTGCTGTTCCGGATGGTGGCCTGCAATACTGTTTCAGCCGGCATCAGTGCCTTGTGAGCCCTGGCCCTGTAGAGATGGCGTGAGCTGGTTCCTGCTGCCCAACGCCAACCCGTCGCTGCCCCCTTGCAGGAGCTGCTGCAGCAGCATGCACAGCCCAGTGCCGCGGTGGAGGTGCTGTTGCTCCTTGCACTGGACCTGCGTGGCGTGAACTGGGAGGAGGTTCAGGTGAGATGCAGCCCTCGCGCAGCTTGAGTCGAGCCTGCTGGTGTCAGTCTGCCACCATCACATGCCAATCCTCTTGTCGGCTCCAAAGTAGCACTGTGTCGCTGACCAGCAGGCGAAACCCATTAACAATGCCTGGAAGCTCTCTTTGGAAGCACCTGAGTTCTGCCCAGCATCTTGTGCAATGCTGTGCATGCACAAACGCCCAGCAAAACCTCCCCTGTAGAGTGCCCAGCGTGTATGCTGCCCTCCTCTGACGCATGCTGAGTGGCGGCAACATCTGACACCTCTCCACTGCTGCATGCAGCAGCTGATGCTGCACTGGGCCACTGGGTTAGGAGGCTGCAATTCTACAGGGAAGTGCTGCAGGGTGGCGCACAGTACAGCCTGTCTCCCCTGTTGTTGCTCTCTGACACACTCCCTGCGGCTGCCTGCAGCGGTTGATGCTGCACCTGGCCACGGGCGAGGAGGCCGTGGTCCAAGAGGAGGCGCTGCAGGGGGCCATGCACAAGCTTCTGGAGCAGATTGCCGTGCAGGACGTCTTCACAGACAGCCCTAAGGCCACTGAATGGGTGAGCACTGCATGCTGCCCTGGAAACCCTGTCTTCACCTGCCTTTGAAAGAAGTGGTACTGCATGCCGCGTCAATGACAAGCAACACTCTGAAGGCCACTGAACAGGTGAATGCTTCGTCTGCCACCTACGAGCTCTCTGTGGAATGGGCAGTGATCGTTCTGTGGGGTCCCAGTTGCCGAAAGTCCAGGCCTGGTCGTCACAGGTGTCACCCTTTCTTCCTACTGACACATGGGCTCTCTTGAGTGGGTTTCAGCAAATGCAATCCCACAGCACTGGCCACCGCCATGTCACGAGAGACATATGCTGCCGTTTTCACACAATATGCTGCTCTTCAAGTTTGCCGCCAGCCCCATCCCGTGGCGACATGCCAAGGCCAGAGGTGCCCTGCTGGTCACCATTCTGTGCTGCACGCGGCCATGCTATGACCTTGGGACCCGCAGGTTTGGCGGCACTCTGGGATCTCTGCAGGCAGGGGACGCCCTGCAGCTAAGAGCACAGGTCAGTGCTGTGCTGCGCATCTCCACGCAGGAGCTGGGCGACAGGTCTTGCAATTTGCAGATCGGTGGCATCCCTGGGATTTCGATGCACGCGACAAATTGGTCACCATTGTACACTTGGCGCACATCACCATGCTGTCCTGATGCCACTGTATTGACTTGCAGATCGGTGGCATCCTGGGGGCCTTGCTGGCAGAGGACGCCCTGCAGCTGAAACCACTCGTCCAAGCTGTCCTGCAAGCAGGGGAGGCCCCGGACATGGAGACGGATGACCCCCCGCTGGTGGACGGTGGCTGGGCCAGCAAGCTGGTGGCAGCCACCCTGCAGGTGGGCTGCTGCTTGCTGCACACAGCGCTCCCAGGATGCTCTGGGGTGGGTAGACCTGCACGATAGGGGTGGATATCTTTTGTGATGCAACTGGGCTGTGCCAGAGGCAGGCAAGCTGCCGCCTTTGCTGCTCTTCTCATGACACGGCAGTGTGGGCACCTCTGATGACACAGGCCAGCCACTCTCTGGCATCTTGGTCCTGGCCCAGCTGCTGGCAAAACTTGCTGTGGGCGGTGCTGGGCTGACCTGCAAACAGTGCTGTCCACAACATGCCCAGTAGGTCGATAACGGCTGGTCTTGGAACTTCTGCAGGCTGTTGAGCAGCACAAGGGCCCTGGCTCAGCCAGCCACGCCTGGAAGGCAACTGGCATCAAATTCGCAGAGACCTTCCCATCAGTGAGTACACCTCTGAACTAGCGCAGCACACTGCTGTCCCTGTTGCATTGTTTGAGCACACATCTTGAGCGTGGCTGCGCAATGATGTGATTCCCCAGATGTTAGCAGTGCCTGGATAGAAAAAAAAGCCTCTGCATGACATTTGTGGCTGCAGAGGGTTTCAGCAGGCATTGATGTTGCTGCTGCAGTTTGAGAGGGACGACGAAAAGGTGCAGCAGAAGCTGCTCAGCCAGTTTGGGCTGGACCTGAGCATCTAGTTCTCCAAGAAGACAGTGCTGCACTTGGCACCAGGCGGAGCCACTCCGCCAAGTGCTGCTGATCAGACTTGATACGTGCCTGATCAGCAGCATCTTCTTCTTCAGCCACAGGCTGTGCCGACAGTGACAGTTTCCCGCTTTCAAACATTTAGCCTAGATCCAAATAAAGGATGCATTCTGCATAGGGCAGGTGAATTCTCAGCAAGCAATGCAGCAACACATGAAGTCCAAGTGGAAGATCAGTATGTAGGAGCAGACAAAGGACTTAAGCAATGAACCCAAAAAAAGCGCCTGAGTGTCAGGATGCTTATGCTGGCGTCCACACTGGCCATTGCTGCAAACGCTGGAGCAAGCCAGCATCCCATCAACATGGGCAAAGCCTCTGCATGCAAGGGCGGAGAAGGTTGCAGACAGTGTCTCCTGTGCTATCCTCTTGGCTGTCTGCTGAAGATCACAGTGCATAGGGTCCAGATCCCATCACAGACTTTTGCTTGCCGGTGCACGATTTTCTGTGTTGTGCAAACAGTCTCAGCCTCTGAAGTCAGCCAACTTGCATGGCAACTTCAATACATTTCAAGAGGTAATCATGCAGCTTGTCAAGAACAGTGGGGAAACTTGCAATGCTGACATGGACAACAGGCACGTTCCGCTGAGCATAGCAGCACAGTTGGTCCTGCAGGCTGTGGAGGCGTTGGTACACAGATTCTGGGTAGTCTGGGCTGGAGCATCCATTCTGCAGACAGAGAGACACCCTTTCTGCAGGCAGAAAGACATCCCAGTAGTTTGCAGCAGGGGCCAGATGCTGCACACCATTGCACAACAACCAGTACTCCTCCTCTGCATCTAGGTGCAGACACGGTGCACAGCAGCGCTCACCGTTTGGCGAGCATGCCACTCCTGGATCAGGACTCTGTGGTCTGACTCCTCCATGGCAAGCACAATTGGCACAAACACTGGGGAGTTACTGTCTTTGGGGGACTCGATGCTCTTGGTTGTAAGCTGGCTGCCTAAGGGGGCACTGTTGTTGGCAGAGCCTGGTTGGATGTCTGTGGGCTGCTGATCAGAGGGGGCCGGGGAGGGTGCCGGTGGGCGTCCATCCTGGGGAGTGGCTGGTACTTGCTCCAGCTCGCGACGGAGTGCCAGGAGCTGCCCAGAAGAGGACTGCATGAGCGGCAGGGAGCCATGCTGCAGCTGTGGCAGACCACCTACCAGCTCTGCCTGCTGCTGCTCAGCACAGGCAGCGGCCTCATGCACATCGGAGGCTGGCTGTGTAGCACCCTCTGGTGCGGACTGCATCTGGTCAGGCTTCCACTGAGTCTGAGCTTCCTTGACAGCATGTGCCCCCAGCACAGCCGTCAGCATAGCCACATCGGCTGTGCTGCTGGCAGCAGCGGCCCCGGCGGCGGGAGCTGATGTGCTGCTCCCCTGCCTGGTGAGCTGCTCGGCCATTGCCTGGCGCAGCCACTCAGAGCCTGGGGAGTGGGACAGGGCGGGCCGCGGTTCCTGCTGAGGCGCGACTGGCTGCGCCTCCTTTTTGAAGGGGAATCCAGCCTGCAGCAGGCAGCGCGTGAGAGTGAGTCGGGTCAGGAGAGCTGCCACTGCTGCTGCGATTAGGCATGCGGGGCTGGGAGCTCCAGCCTGGAGCAGGTGGCATGCCAACGAGAGGTGCAGAGCACCACAGTGACCTGCTCACAGACAGGCGAGCCGCCTGCAGCATGCCGAGGCTGCCCTGTGGAGCAGCCGCTCTATGACAGGACAACACAGGCTGCAGGTGATGCAAAAGTTCATACATGCCCACAAATGCAGCAGCAAGGGCTGAGCAGCAATCCCAAACTCTAGGAGGTCAGCGCAGGCTAAGTGATGGAATCTGCACAGTGCAGCCGTCCAGAGCAGAGGACCGCTTCCGGCGCATGGCATGCAGTAGCAGGCAGTGCAGCAGGGCAACTGCCTGCTACCAGGATGTCAGCCTGGGGTGGCAGACAAAAGTGCAGGCATGTATGCTGCACATTGTCAGGCAGCTTGCAGTGTCTGGCAGCGTTCCCAGAGGCGTACAGTTGGGCAATGGCCTCTTCTGCATGGGCTGGCAGTGAAGCATGCAGGCACACATCGTCAGGCAGCTAGCAGTACAGAGGCTTCAGCAGCATGAAGCTCACCTGGGCAGTGGCCTTTGCGTTGGGGAGCCAGTGCAGACAAAGTGCAGGCATGCATCCCAAAATGCAGAGGGTCAGCAGGGCGCATCTGGGCGACCTTCAGGTTCAGCAGAACCATCTTGGCTTGGGCTGAACAGAGCAGCACAGGTGTGCACCAGTGTGCATCTGTGCAGACAGAGCAGCCTGCAGCGCAGGGACTCCAGCAACAGCAGCGCGGCTCGGCTGTGGCCTCCTCACCTCCTGGGGAGATGCGGGCTGCTGACGGGGAGGGGTCATCCAACATGCAATACTAGTGGTGGGCAGTGCCCCGGGCGTGTAGCTGGGCCTCCTGCTGCATGGGCCTGCAGTACACGGTGCATGCATCCCCACCATTGGGCAGCCTGCAGCGCGATGGCCCCAGAAGCAGGCCGCGCACCTGGGCGATAGCCTCCTCCCAGGAGGTCAGCACAGGCTGGTGCCGGTCCTTGCGGGAGGTCAGCGCGAACAGCATGCGCGCGCTGGGGCGCTGCAGCGTGGCCCGCATGTGGCGAGCCCGGGGGTGCTGCAGGCTGTCGTCGGCGGCCGCCTTCCTGCGGTGCCCAGCAGGCCCTGGCCCTGCGCTGAGGGCTGCCTCTGCAGCACCGGCCTGCTCACAGGGGCGCGGCTCCGCAGGCGCTCCTGCAGGCTTGACGCCGTCGGGGGCGGCAGGGCCGCTGTCCGCTGGCTGTGTAGGAGGAGAGCTGGGTCCAGGCTGCTGAGAGGCTGGGGCCTCGCCTTGTGCAGGCTGCTGCAGGTTTGCGCTGCTGACCTGCACAGCAGACACAGTCATATCGTGAGGGCAGACGCAGCGCAATCTGCAATTGTGGTGCCTACAGCAGCCAGCCTGCATCAACAATTCAGCTGTGGCTGTTTGCTCTTCACAGCACATGCCACAATGCCACCAGCTGTCAAGGCCATGCACTCAGGCCACTGCACTTGCCCCGTGAACGTGCAGGTTTGCTGCTTGGTCTTGCCTGCTTGCTGAGCGGTGTAGGGCTGCCAGCGAGGCCCTCGAGGTCACTGCTGCCTGTCAGGTGGCCCACTCCATACTTCCCGAACTCATACAGGTACAGGCCAGGGTCCAAGTGGAATCCCTCGATGATGATGGACTTTCCATCCTTCACAGTCTGCAGCATCAGGATTGACCAGAGTGAGGTGTGCTGCCTGCAATGTCATAGTGCCTGCGGACCTGATGTCATTTGTCACAAGGTTTAGAACAGGTGCCATATTAGCCAGCACATCCACCACTGCACAGACTGCAGCATGTCAAGCCAACAGGCGGCTGGCAGGCCACAGGTGTTGGCCTCAGCAGAGGCGCATGAAGCACCTTGCTGCCTGAAGCAGCTGCATGCAAGCCTGACATCCAAGCTGCTGTCAGAAGGTTCCTCTGACTACTTGCCCGCCCTGTGCATCAGTGAGCAACCTGTTGCTGCCCCAGATGCCATCCCACCTTGGCCAAGTGCCCTTCAGGCCCTCGCGCACCCCTGCTGTGTTATCCCAGCTATGTCTAGGTTAACAACTTGTTACATGCTTCACCATGCTGTCACGGCATCGTCCCCTTCTGATGGCATGCTCTGAGCCTCAGTCACCCATGTCCTCAACCTCACTTATACCCAGCACTGAGGATGACACAGCTTGCCTTGGCCAGATCCCCCTCCAGACCCTTGCGCACTACATGGCACTCCCGCTGGAATTGGGCGATCAGAGCATCGCCACTCAGACCAGCCTCGTCGCTCCAGAGGGACGGGCCGTGCAGGGGGCCATGGTGGTGGGGGTCCATGCGCAGCAGCTGCAGGCACACAGGCGGCCAGTGAGGTACAAGGCAAGGACCAGTGGTGGGTGGGGCTGTGTGCGCAGCAGCTGCAGGTACACACAGGGTTGCTTGCAGCAGCTGCAGGCACACAGGGTCAGGCCCCTGTGTGCAGCAGCTGTTGGACGGTTTGCAGGCAGTGGTACACTGAGCAGAGAGGCATACAGGTCCACCACTGCAGGGAAGGCCAGCTCACGGGAGTCCCTCCCGGAGGGGGTGCAGCTGTGTGATGCAGGGGCAGCAGAGCCTTGCCCATGTTCATGATGGACACAAGCTGCTGCAGAGAGGGCAGTCCAGGGATGCCATGGCACGTGCCGGCACTCACAGGCGCACCAGCACTCACAACAGGCCCACCTCGCAGATGATGTCTGTCTGCAGCACGTTGGGCATGTTGAGGCGGGATGCCAGCTGCTGTGCCATGGAGGACTTCCCTGCAGGCACACGGACAGCCACATTGCTGCACAGAGTTCCAATCCACCCTGTGTGCAGGGGTTAACTGAGTGCCAATCCAGTGTGCAGGTTCTGACCGAATGCCAACACCTGAGCACAAAAGGGCCTTTGATGTACGGCAGGCCGAGTGCTAGCCACATTCATGCCAGCAATCTAAGGGCGACAGTCTCATTAGAGGACTGACGGATAGCTACCAACTCTCAGCCGATGCCCCTTGTGACAGATGCAAGCCACTATCTGCGCGGCTGCTGCCCCAGCAGCTGCCAGGCAAGTGCGCTGTGCTGATGTCACAGCTGTGTGGCTTGCCCACCTCTGGGTTATGTTGGCAGTGGCAGTCACCTGTCAGCACACAGCACACAGCAGTGGCCCTGCACCACGACCTACTGACCTGTGCATGGCACACAGCACATCAGAGAGCTGCCACAGCATCACCATGCTGGACTTGAGCAGGCAGCAGCTGCTGCGCACACAATGCGCCCCAGCTGCCTCGGCATCACCAGACAGGCCTATGTGGCCCAGACCCATACGGTGGCTCCAACCCTTGCAGCTGGATGTGCTTGTGGGCTGCTGACCTGTGCAGGGCGCCCCGCACAGCAGGATGATAAGGGGTCGCCGCTGCTGGTGGAAGGCTGTGACCATCTTGTAGCGCTTGACGTACTCCTCTCCGTACCCCTTGTTTGACATGATGTGAAATAAAATTTCTTCAAGGTTACCCTGCAGCCACATCTGCTGGTGAGCACTGGACAGCTAAAAGCGCAGCGTGTTGTACATTGTCCAGAAAACAGTTTGTGGTGATACACAGCTCAGCAGCCCTTGTTGGCATTTGAGCCATGTAGAGCATCAAGCTGCAAAGAGTGTCAAGCCAAAAGCACAGCTATTTCTAGGACATGAAGTGCAGTGTCCACGCCACATTCCCCTGCAGGCATTAGGGCTTGTGAGTCCAGCCAGCATGACCCCTGTAGGTTATCAATGGCAAAGACTCCTATTTTCTGCAGACCAGCAGCCCATGTTTAGGGGTGGAGCTTCATGTCACGACGTGGAGCTTCATGTCACAACGTAGCCCTTGTTGGCCACGACGTGAGACAAATTCTGCTCCAAGTCCCTGTGCAGAGGCATCAGGGCTCATGACAATTGGGCAGAGCTGCTTCATGAGACTGGCATCCAGCACCCTACATTCATCGTGGGAAAGAAGAGCCCCAGATCCAGGATGTGCACTTTGAAACTGCAGAGAACACTGCTTATGCACAGCGAGAGGGCTCAGTGCTGACCTTGCCTGGTGCAGGTGCAGGTGGAGCCCAGCAGCTACTGGACACCAGCTGCGAGGAAACGTCAGTCATTGGCAACATGCTGCTGTGCAGTCACATTGCACTTTCAGGGTGCTTCACAGGTGGTGGCTGCTGCTGATGATGAGGCCAAGATAGGACAATCCCGCAGCAACTGACCTGCGTGATGTCAAAGTGATTGCCGTCCACAAGGTACTTCTTGACTTCGAGGGCAATCTTCACAGCCTGCAGCAGTCACTGCCATTTAAAGCCACACAAGCAAGTGGCCGAAAGCAATGAGAAGCTTGCTCAGCAGTGTGTTTGCTGGGGCTGCCAAGGTGGCAGGGAACTCTCAGGAGTTCACGAGAGGCCTGAGCAAGTGCGATGGTACTGGTGCCGGCTGCCAGCAAGCAGCAGAAGGCAGGCTAGGGACCTGAGGCAGCCAGACTCCTCAACCCCAGCACTGGCTCACGTGCACGCAGGCCCCCCCTCGCAGGGAACTGCACCCGGCCCCACCTTCATGTAGGGTATCTTGGTCACAGTGAGCATTCGGCTGATGAGGAAGCGAGACAGGATGTAGTAGTGAGCCTGCGTCTCCCCAAGCCACACCTTGACCTGCAGGATAGGTGCAAGGGAAAAGTGAAAAGCAAAGCAGCATTGCCACTGTCCTCAACATTCTGTTTGAACACCTCAAAGTTCTGTGCAGCAAGGCCTGTCTGAGGGACCCTGCACACTTTCAGCCCTGAAGCTGGATTGCTCAAGTGCTGCACACCATCACTCGAACAAACTTTACCTTGATGAAGTCGTACTTGCTGGCAGTGTGGCGCTTGCTGCGCTGGGCCTGCTCCCCAGCCCAGATGCCCATGGCCTGGGACTTCCTGAAGGGCGCTGCAGCTGCTGACATGGCCCCCACAGTGTCCAGCTAGCCGCTGCCAAACGCTACCATGGACCATGCATGCAGGCATGTCCGGAGATGCCCCATTCAGCTTCAGCCCAGCCTGTCCAGGGGCCCCATCTGATGCCTAAGCACTGCTCTGTGCGTGCTTGCGGGCTGTCGCAGCCTAGATGCAGAGCCAGATCATTTTGCTGGGCAACATGTTGATGCTCAAGGCCTGCAGTGCAATAGCACTGCTGCGGACTTGCTCAATGATGATCAGGGTGCCCGGGCATTTTGCTGGGGAATCGGCTTTACACTAGGGCTTTTCCACAAAAACCTGACAGCCCCGCACACTGCCCCTGCCCCCGATCCAGAGCGCTTTCAAAATGGCTCAGTGGACAGGAGATGAGGTCGCCCCGTTCTTCGGTTTCATGTAAGTGCCCTTGCTGTCCTGCGCAGCAGATCTCTGCCTGCATTGACGTGGGCCTCACCCCGGCTCTAATGATCCTCTCCTGGCTGCAGTGGGGCAGCAGCGGCCCTCATCTTCGCATGTGAGCCCTTTGCCCTTGCCTATTACCATCACATTAGACCTGCGCGCCCTGCCCTTGCTGCTGATGCCACTGCTGCCCTTTATAATTGCGCCCTCGCAAGGGGCCAGGCCCCTCTGAATCAGGTGGCGGTGTCTGGGCCCCTGCCTGGTGGGCTTCCACGCGTGTCCTCATGTCTTGCCAGGTTTTGGGGCGGCCTACGGCACAGCCAAGTCAGGCGTAGGAATTGCTTCTATGGGTGTGATGCGGCCAGAGCTGGTCATGAAGTCCATCATTCCCGTGGTCATGGCTGGAGTGCTGGGTATCTACGGCCTGATCATTGCCGTCATCATCTCTACTGGAAGTGAGTTGCTGGCTGTACAGTCCTGAACAGTCTGGGTCTGCGTCCTCTGGGTCTGCTCTGTGTCTGGTCTGTCATCATCTGCACCGAAAGGGAGTGGCCGGCTGCGCAGCTTTGGCAGCCTGGCGGTTGTGTCCTCTGAGCCTGCTCTGTGCCTGGCGTGTGGAAGCGGCTGGCTACACAGTGTGGGCAGTCTGCATCTTGGGTCTGGGCTGTGCCTGTACGGGTGACTTGCTATGAAGCAAATGTGTTTCTGTTGGCAGAGGGCTGGCTGTTACCTAGAAGCACCAAGCTGTCTGCGCAGTGCTCCTACCAGCATCAAGGGCTACTTCGATGTGGGCTGGCTGCTGGCCTTTCCCACAGGCGCCTGTGCAAGGCTGGATCTGTCGCCCGAGCACACCTTCAGCGCTGGGGCTCACCGATGTTGCCCCCCTGCCTGCAGTCAACCAGACAGCTGACAAGCCATACTACCTGTTTGATGGCTATGCACACCTGGGCGCTGGCCTGGCCTGTGGCCTGTCAGGCCTGGGAGCTGGCATGGCCATTGGCATTGTGGGCGATGCAGGTGTCAGGTCAGCCCCCCCCCCCCAAATCCCTCCCCTCCCCCAACAACAGGGCATATTGTCGCCTGGGCCGTGGCCGCCCTCATGTTTTCTGTTTCCATGCCCCAGTCAGCTCGCGCTTCGTTGCCTAAGCCACTGCCACGAGGCCTGCCTCAGTTCTTTGTGCAGGCAGCATGCTTGTCCCTCCCGCAAAATGTCAGCCTGGCTGGCACTGCGTAGTCTCAGGCGTAGTCCAGGACTGCACCCCTCAATGTGCTGCTGCTGCTGTAGGGCCAATGCACAGCAGCCCAAGCTATTCGTGGGCATGGTTCTGATCCTTATTTTTGCTGAGGCTCTGGCCCTGTACGGTCTGATTGGTGAGCTCTACTCATGCCTCCATGAGCTACAGTTCCCGCATAAAGGAGTGCTGACAATATGCCTTGCCTTGCAGTCGGTATCATTCTGGCATCTAAGGCTGGCACAGCAACCCCAGCGTAATCATGGCTCACTGATTGAATGGCGGCATTGAGATGAGCTGGAAGATGGGCCCTGTGATAGCACTTGCACGAAGACTGAGCCATGCAGCTGGCATGCTGCATATCTGCTTCAATGGCTGAAGGCTGTGCAATCAAGCAATACCAATGTTCTTGAGGCAACACTCATTGAAGTCCCAGGCAGCTGAGCTCGCTCACATTTGCAATTTTTGGAGCTAACTCGAAAACGTCAAAGCTCGGGGTTTTCACTACAGCATCCATGTCGGATGGACCTGATGTCTTCAACATGGGGCCCCAAACGCTGAGGTTCGCTCATGAAGTCGTTTAAGTTATCAGATGACGATCTGTTTCAAGCACCAGGCTCACACCTTGATCTGTCTGAGCATGCAGTATCAGCAGAAAGGCTCTACATGGTGGCACAAGGGGAAAGCTCATTGCAGGCATGCAGAAATCCCTGCCGGAGGAAGCACTGGGCATTGTTCTTCTCAAGGGCGGCGGAGCAGCTTTTGTGAACTCTACAGACATGGACGCAGTCTTCAGGTGCTCTTGACATAAGAAGAGAAGCAGTGCAGCAGATATTGATCAAGCCGGCTGTCCTATTGATCACTGAACTTGTTCCGTGCAGGCAGGAGAGCTACTTTCAGGTGACAGGCCTCAAAATCTGGAGCCACAGTGAGGACACAGCACCACACCGTATCCCTGGAGTGTCCATAATGTGAATTTCCAAATGCAGTACCTCTTTGGAGTGAATGAAGAGGACTGCTATGGAGCTGTGGACCTGCACTCTCGCAAGTCATTCCTGTTCGTGCCCAAGCTGCCAGACAGCTATGCAACCTGGATGGGCCCTATGGCGGTGAGTGATTCCCTGGCCTCTTGCAGGCAGGCAGCCAGCTGGCATGCACTGGCCCACACCATGGGAAGCATATGGATCGGCTGCGCTCTGTGCTGCGAGGGCATGCTGCCTGCCCCCGTCTGCTTCAGTTGCCCTGTTTGCTGCCTGCTGAAGGAGCCTGCGCCTCAACTGTTGGCCCAGGCAGACCACATTGGCCTGTACTGGGGCACTGATGCCTCTGCTTGCAGAACCAGAGAATGCACCTCTCTTGCAGAGCCTGGCGGAGCTCACTGCAAAGTACGCTGTCAATGAGGTGCACTATCTTGATGACATGGGTGGAGTGCTGGCGGGCCTGATGCCAGTCTGCCTGCATGTCCTGGAGGGCGTCAACTCTGACAGGTGGAACTGCCAGCATACTGGACAGACAAAAGCTGATGGCAGAGGAAGACTGTCTGTTGCCTTCCTGCATCTAAGCTGGAGAGCATGCGCTCCTGTCCCGGAGCATTCCTGCCAGAAGTAGATGGTGACAGACAGCGTTTGCATGCAACACCACTCCTGGGCTGTGTCTGAGGTCAGGATCGGCAGATGGAACCTGCACGATGCTGAGCGGGCTGGTGCTGTGCCTGCAGTGACCGCAGAGTCGAGCCTGCCAGCTTTGAGGGGATGGAGAGGAGCTTCACTGTAGAGCGTCAGGCTCTGTTCCCCGTCCTTCAGGAGTGCAGAGTGGTGAGTTGGGGGGCCAGGTGCACTGCTCAACTGTGGGCCTGCTGCCATGCTGCATGAAAGTACGTACCAGGCAGCTCTGCTGTGACCTGGCACCTGCAGCCAGCTCGCAGTGGCCTGCTGCGATGCTCTTCAGCTGGCCAGCGCTTTCTCCAAGCAGGCAGGTCAGCTGCCATAACAACCTGTGTGCACAGATCAAGACAAAGGAGGAGCTGGCTGTCATGCGCTACGCAAATCAGGTGGCCTCTGCAGCTCATGTGCAGGTGAGTTGTGATGTATGCCTCACTGCAGGCAACGGCCGACCAGCCAACATGCAGTCTTGCAGCTTGGATGACCTGCCACTGGCATGCAAGCCAGCCTTCCGCAAGGTGCACTACCTGTAAAGCTGCAGCTTTTGTAAGGCGACCTCCCTGCTTGTTGTTCAGCTGATAATGAGGCCTGTAGACAATACGCGCTGCGCATGCAGTCGGGCAGCAAGCTGGCTTGGGCTGCTGTGTCTGGTGTCTCAGAGATGTCTGGACTGTGCTGCAGGTGATGCGCAACATCAGACCTGACCTCATGGAATACGTTGCAGGCAAGCTGCAGCCCTGGTTAAGTGCATCCCTGAAGAGGCTCCCACAGCAGATGTGCCGCCTCTGCATACCAAAAATGCCCTCGTCTTGTTGCTCACCATGTTGGCTGTTTTGCTACAGAGGCCCAGTTTTTATTTGCCTGCTACTCCACAGGAGGCAGTCGGCATGCCCCTTACACCCCTATCTGTGCCAGTGGGCCCAATGGTGAGAGGCACCTGAAAAAGGTTTCAAGACGGATTTCAGCATTCAAGTCACCTGAAGGAGGCCTGGCTCTCTGCATTGCAGGTGCCATTCTCCATTATGGTCATGCAGGGCATCCAAATGGTAGGCTGCTCGGATGCGGACACAGCTTGCTGACCTGCTTGATGGTACATGAGCTGGTGCCAGTGCTCAAAATGTTGCGATGCTGCAGATCGGCAGATACAGCAAGGGGACATATTGCTGTTTGACATGGGTTGTGAGTACTACGGGTGAGTGGTCTGACATGGCCAGACCGATCACCTTGGGTGACCCACCATCAGATGCCACAGCACGCACCCCGCATGCTGCTTGCACTACCGCTCTGAAGACTGTGCACCTATGCACCCATGCCCTCACGGAATCATGTTCTCTACCAAGCAAAATGGAGCTCCAGGCTGGAGGGCTGAGTGGGAGCCTCCTCCGGTCATGTGCAGGTACGACTCAGACATCACTTGCTCATACCCGGTCAGTGGCCATTTCAGTGAGGACCAGCGCACCATCTACCAGGGGGTGCTGAACGCGCACCAGGCAGTCATCAAGGCCATGAAGCCTGGCGTCGCCTGGCCGGTGAGACCTGTGCGTGTTTGGCAACCAGATCGGCTGCCCCTGCTTGGATGATAGCCCGCCTGGATCTAATGAGCCTGCTGAGCACATGGCACGCTTAGTTAGCTGGGAGGTATGTTGGCTGTGCAAACACAGGTGATGCGAGCTGATAGGGCCCCTGCTGGTAAGTGCACGCTGGTGCTGGGGCCCACCAGGCAGACTGGCGCCTGGGCCCTTCTCTGTTGGCGGGCAGCGTGCCCAGCCAAACGCGGCTGGATGTCACAGGAGCCCTCTGCGCCGCATTTCTGAGCAGCTGCACTGCAATGAGAGATGCACAGGGGCTACTGTGAGTGAGCAGCTCAGGCCCTGCAAGAACAACCCCACCCTGAGGCTGGCTGCCCTGCAGAGAGCCTGGTCATCCTGCATGCAGGCCGGCTGCTGTCTGGCTAGGCGCCCCAATGCATGTCTCTTTTCCTCCCTGCTTCAAGCCATCATGATTGTCAACATGTGCCTGCAGGTAATGCTTCAGGTGCAGCGTTCATGCTGGCTCCCAGCACCTGTTTCCCTCTGTGTGCAGGACATGCACTTGTTGGCTGAGCGCCAGATTCTTGCAGCGCTCAACGAAGGGGGCTGGGTGCAGGGA
This sequence comes from Asterochloris erici, assembly GCA_019693375.1. Taxonomy (NCBI): domain Eukaryota; kingdom Viridiplantae; phylum Chlorophyta; class Trebouxiophyceae; order Trebouxiales; family Trebouxiaceae; genus Asterochloris; species Asterochloris erici. Next base: position 120,144 of record JAAMXJ010000474.1, read on the forward strand.
GATGTGGAAGACATGATGGAGCACAGGCTGTGTGCATTGTTCATGCCACACGGTGAGGCAGGGAGTGGCACGTCTCAAATCTCAAGCACAGGCGTGTGACGCCTGATCACGTCATGTGTTGAGGGAAGCCTGCAGCACTCAGCCTGTGTGTGCTGCAGAGCAGGCACCTGCAAACCAGCTTTAGTCTTCACATGCAAACCAGCCTACTGCTCCTGGCCTGGTGGTCAGGTCGCTGCACTCCTAGACGGCAGACGACCTCGGCTGTCACTCACTGTGGCTCCTCCTCACGGCCATTGATGCCACCTCACGCTGCATCTGTGGGCCATGCATGCCTGTGAGCGCCAACAATGCAGCTTTGCACGCCCTGCAGGGCTGGGACACCTGCTGGGCCTGGACACCCACGATGTGGGCGGCTACACTGCCCTCACACCCAAGCGCAGCATCCGCCCAGGTCTGCAGTCTCTCAGGACTGCACGGTGGGTGCCCTGCACGGCTCTTCTGAGCCCGTGCATTGGTCACGACAGCTGTCAGCTTCAGACCTGCAGCGATGGGGGCCGCAGGCTCATGTGCCCTGACAAGCATACATGGCTACGTCAGCGCTCCCAAGGACTGGCAGCTGCTCAGTGGAGTCCGCAAAGCACTGATCTGACAAGGCTGAGGCAACTTTTCATTTGCTGGCTGGTGCTGACCTGCAGGGTGCTGGAAGAAAGCATGGTGATCACAGTTGAGCCTGGGTGCTACTTCAACAGGTTCCTGCTGGAGCCTGCCTTCCAGGATCCTCAGCTGGCCAAGTTCCTGCGGCCTGAGCGCATCAGCCAGTTCTGGGTGAGGGTTCAGCGCCTCCTCTAGTTGTGTGCAGCGTAACTGCTGCTTCAAATCCTGCACTCAGCGTGAGAGGCCGGGCATGCACTTCAGCACAGCAGCTAGTATAGCACAGGTCGTGGCCGGAAGACTCATGTGCTCTGCAAGTGCTGTGGCAATGCAGGGCTTTGGTGGTGTTAGGTTGGAAGATGATGTCATAGTGATGGCCCAGGGATCTGAAAGCATGACCGATGTGCCACGCAGCATCAGGGATGTCGAGGCAGTGATGGCAGGTGGGTGGCCTTCGCACATGGTGCACTAGTGAAACACCCTCTCGGCATGATGGTCACACACATACATTGTCTGCAGGGGCACCCTGGCCTGGCACAGATCAGCAGAAGGCAGTGCCACCGAATGGGTACTAAGTTTGGAGGTGCCCACTCCATAGGGGTAGCGGTCAGGCTATGACGTACCACCATGCAGATCTGAAGGGCAATCCCCATGTCCACCTGGGCGCTTGACCTGCCATGTGGGATATTTCCCAATCTTCAATGACCACAGCTGGACTTCTGTTCTGGTTGGAAGTCCTTCAGATGATGCAAGGCCACTGAGTTCAGAAGAACATGTTTAATCCTCTTCCCTTGCAAAGAGTTCACTCGGCTGCCATCTTTGACTTCCAGGCAATAGAGAAACAGCAACACTCTGCCCTGCTGAGAACCCAGGGCAGGTTGGGTGCGCAGCACGGGCTTGCAGCAAGATCGAGTAGCCTTCCTGCAAGTGAAGCAGTCCTCACCAACCTCGCAAGCGGGCTGGACGTCGCTCTCAGCCGAGAGCCAAGAGTCCCCGCAACTAGAAGTCCGCACCCACGGCAATCACCTACAGGGTGAGATTGTTGTGCGCAAGAGTCCAGTTTTGCCAGCTTGCACGATGATGGGCCTGCGGCCCGCACTGCCGGCTGCCGAAGAGCAGAGGGCAGCTAGACTCTCCTGGCGGTCGGCCGGACGGGCACGTAGTCTATAAGGCTGGCCCCCAGACTCTCCTGGCGCTTATGAATGCATGGGACAGAGTGTGTTTGCTGAGCCCCTGGGAGGCCTGCTTTGCATCCCTGCTCCTCAACACAGCGCATCCCACAGCGGGCACCCGTTCTGAGGCTTGATCAGCTCAACTTGACAGGCCGCTTTGGTGATAAGGTCACAGGTGATATGTCCAGCCTGTACAATGGGACGTGCTGCCTGCCCTGCCTGCACATCGAAGCATGGCAAGTTTGCTGCCCACCTCCTCACTTACATTGCATTGTGAAAGAGATCTTGCAGAGGTATCTATCTGCCTGCAGTGCCAAGCCTTCACTCCTGAAGGGTACTGACGACCTGCAGGTGATGGCACTGGGCCGTCAAGGCCTTGCCCAGTTCACATCCAAAGTCAGCTCCACAGCCTACAAGAGCATCTCTGAGCGCGTGACCCTCACCCCAGCCGCGGCCGCTGCAGTCGCTGTCTGCTCAGGCGCCCCTTTCCAACCCGCGTGGCAGTGCCTGGCTCATGCCCAGCCCTCAATTGCCCAGGTTCTACCAGCGGGCCAGCATGCAGCCTTTGTAGCCCCTTCCTACACGGTGAGCTGCTCAGCCCCCAGGTCTTGGTGAAGCGGTCCGCCTAACTTGGTGTGCCGATTACGTGACTGGCCATCAGCATGCATGAACAATAGGCTTTACACATGCATCTTCAAGTATCATTCGCCTACAAAGTTGCCGATGTGACTGGCCTTTGATCGCATGAGGGTGCTAGCAGCCTGCCTTCTCCATACATCTCGTGCCTCAGCAGCGCTGGCCAGAGGCCTGACATAAGTGGTCTGTGGCCAGCCTGCTTTGTGGCCTTGGCTGCTGCGATGACGCTGAGCCCTCTGCCTGTTGCGCTCAGCTGAGCATGACTCTAGGTGCACCAGTCCTGCAGCCCACAAGGCTGATTAATCGTAGGGTCCTCACACCAGTGCCTGGTGGCCTGCAGCTCGCAGCCACAGCCACTGCGGGGCAGCAGAGGCGGCCCATGAGACCCCCAAGGCTTTTGGCCTGAGCCCGAGGTCACACAGATGTGCTGCCTCAGTTTCGTATACTGTGACATTCTGCTTGCAGTTCGCAGCTTCGGCTGCTGCCCAGGCTGCAGAAGCGGCTTATGAGCCCCCAGAGGCCTCAGGCTTCACTCGCGACCCCTTGCAGCAGCCAGAGCTCAAGAATGAGCCGCCTCCTGACAAGCGCCAGCGCAAGCCTTTCCTGCCCCTGGACTTCAACGACTTCCAGGAGGCCGCAGTGTCTAAGAAGAGCTGGGAGCTGGTGCGGTCCTGGGGGGTGTTCACCGTCTGCCAGGTGAGGTGCCATGTGCAAGAGCTGGCGCCAGACAGGTGCAATGGAGCATGCTGGCAAATACAGGGAAGTGTCCAGGCTGGAAGCAGGGGCAAGCCCTGGAGAGGCTACCTTGGCATCAGGGATCCTCAGTGCAGCTGGGGGCACAGGGGTGCTTGAGCAGACCCAAGCAACTTGACAGGTGTATAGAGAGTGGCACGCTGCCTCTGTGACAGCTGGAGTTTGCCCTCGGCAGCCAAAGTTAAATCAGGTTCCTCACCATGGCTCCCGCCTTTGTCTGTGGCTGAAGTACCTGTGCTGGCGCGCCTGCAGATCCAGCCGCTGGTGAAGCATGCTGATTCAGTGCTCAACCTGTCCAAGAGGATTGTGGGCTCCACCCTGGTCAACTTTGGGGTGAAGCACACCTTCTTTGCCCACTTCTGTGCTGGTGAGCCCTGCAAACCACTGGTCAAATTAGGCTGTTCAGGTTGGCATGCTGCCAGTGCTGTGCCTTGGCAACTTGCTTCTGCCTTTCTGATGTGTGGTGTCCTGCCCGATGTTGTCAGAAGCTCTCTCCTGGTACATGCACTCCGCAGCAACCTCCACAGTGCTTTGGTGCTATCTGACATCTGGTGCAGACAAGCATTGCCGCTCCACTTAGTTCTGCACGTTGCACACGTTGTTGGCAGTCTCAAGATGGCATTGTCACCTGGCCATTGCCAGCTCTGGCTGCACCGCACCTGTTTTCCTGCCCACATTTCCCGGGGGACGCACTCCCTGCAAACAGAGGCCGCCTGAGATGGCCCTCACACTGTAGCTGCTGGCCGAACAGTGCATGTGCTGTGGAGCACTAACTTGGTTTCCTGTTGTGCAGGCGAGGATGGCGACAACATCCAGCCCAAGCTGCAGATGCTGCACTCCAACGGGATCGGTGGGATTCTGGACTACGCTGCAGAGGACGACGTGGGTGCAGAGGAAGGGCCAGCTTCGCGCTCCCAGCCCCATGACTCGGTCATTGCCAGGTAGGCCAGTCGTGGGGAGCACCTGTTGGACTGCTCTTGGTGCTGCAGCCTGTGCGCCTGGAGCGCCCTGTGCCGTGTCGCTCTCTGTGCAGCAAATCCACCAGCTAGTCTTCGCTGGTGGTCTGAAGCACATGTGCAGCTTGACTTGCATGCTATGACAGTCTGGCTGTGACCTGCTACCCACACAATTCCGGTGCTGCTGCTGTGACTGCAGCATTGCTCCCTGTAGCAGTAGCCTCACTCAGCCCTCACTGACAGGCTCTAGGCGCCATGCATGTGGCAGCACAGATGTCAGACCCAGCCACTTCATGTGCTGCTGCCTCAGCACCTCCTTGACCTGTTGCTGCCTGACTTCATAGGACCTTTGACTATGGTAGCGAGGCAGACTGCGATGCCCACATGCGCATCTTCATGAAAAGCATTGAGGCAGCCGCCAACGCACCTGGCCAAGGCTTTGCTGCCATCAAGGTCAGCATGATGACAGGGATCTAGCTTTGAGGTGGCTGTCAGTGCCTATGTCATTGCTGCAAAGCTGTGCAGATTGCTGGATTTGCACATGGCTGCAGTGCAGATCTTGTGTCGCACATCTTGCCGGCCTGAAGTGATGCGCTTGGTTGCATCCAGCCAGAGCATTGCTGCCATATGTCTCTGTCACCATGCCTTCCTGCCTAGGCTGCCTAGCCCCAGCTTTGCATGACCTGGCACAAGCATGCTCCCCCAAAGGCCTCTGATCTCTGAAATGCAGCCTCTGCTACTCTTTTGGGCCCAGGCCCTGTACTGTACCACCCAAGTCTGAGCCCTGATATCGATGTGGTGGTCTGAAGGTGACGGCACTGGGCAACCCCAAGCTGCTGGAGCGCGTGTCCTCTGGCCTGGTGGCCATCCGAAACCTGTTTAGCCAGTTTGACAGTGACATGAACAACGTCATCACCCGCGAGGAGTTCAAGGCGGTGAGGCTCTGCAGAGTGTGCCCCAATGTCTTTTGCTGTCCGGCTGCCTGCAACTCAAGGAGCCTGCCTGCAGGCAGTTTGGGCTTGCAGCAGTGGCGGATCATGCACCATGCTTCTGTCAGCAATTGGGGGCCCTGGGTGCATGCGCCTGTGTGCTGCTGTCCTCTGTTCCTGGTTCCTGGCGCTGAGCTTGGATGGGCAGCCCTTGCCAGACGCTCTACAGTGGTCGTTGACAGTCATCTGTTCGCTTGGTTCTTGGAGCTGCAGCCATAAGCGTGGCTGTGTGCGGATGCGTGACCCTTTTATACTGTGCAATACCATTCTGATGGTGAGCACCCTGCACTGCAGGTGTATGAGCAGCTGTTCTCAGACGCCACCGAGGAGCGCATCGAGAAGCTGTTTGACTACCTGGACTGCGACCACAGCGGGTATGTGGACTACCTCTCCTGGAGCCGGGCAGTCAAGCTGGAGGTGAGTGGTTGGTGACTCAAGTGGACAGTGCCTGTGGTTGCATCCACCTGCACAGGACCTGGATGAAGTCTTTGTGCACTTGATGACGCATTGCCAGACCGCCTCTGCACTCTGCAGCTGTGTAGGACCAGAGACCAGTCATTGCGATCTATGCGTCCCCTTCTCCGACCATGCAGAGATCTGGCTTAGCAGACTGGCGCCGCCTGGCCTTCAGAAAAAGAATAAAGTGCCGGTGCCTGCAGGATATCCCCAACATCATCAAGCACTGCCGAGCTCCTGGGCCACTGTACCTGAGCAGCCTGAGCGAGCAGGAGCTCAAGCTGCTGAGCAACATGATGCAGAGGCTGCACAATGTGGCTGAGACTGCCGCCAAGGTGAGCTGAAGCATCTTGTTGAATGCTGGGGCTGGCTTCTGTGACTGCCAACTTGTGTGCACTTTAATGCCGGTGCTGATTGACAGGGTGGCCTCTTCACACCTGGCTGCTGCTGGTCTGTTTGGAGGCCCCAGGTCTAGCTGCCCTACCTTGGGCAGCTTGGCCAGCTTTGCTGCACTGGCTGGTGAAGCCAGCAGTGTTTAGCCCTTGCTCAAACCTGCTGTAGAAAAATGTGCGCCTGATGGTGGATGCTGAGCACAGCTACTTCCAGCCGGCCATCGACCACGCAGTGGTGGAGCTGCAGCGCAAGTTCAATCACGAGGTTCCCGTCATCCTCAACACATATCAGTGCTACTTGAGGGTGAGTCTGAGACCTTGACTTGCCACCACTGTGAGAACGCTGCACAGAGGCATGTCAAGCCAGTCTGCATGGTGCCAGGCTGCTCTCCCTCAGCTAAGTGCAACGTCAGCTGTACAGCAGCAGCTCGCCTCGTGCACTCCGGGTGTTTCTCAAGCGCTGCGCAGCATGCAACACTGCTTGGCCACTGCTAACAGTCCCATCCCAGAGCTCCTTGCCTCTGTCCGCCGCAACGATGCAGAGCATGTGTGTTTGAACCTCCTCTGACCCTCCCATTTGCCCACAACCACTGGGACTCTCACTTTCCACTTCAGCAGCAGGATCTAGGGATGCTGCACATCGTAGTTTGCAGCGCAGCGGGCCTGGCCCTTTACTCATCTCCCCAGCCGCTGCTGCAGGACTCTGGCGACCGCCTGATGCTGGACATCGAGCGCAGCCGCCGTGAGCACTGGAAGTTCGGCGCCAAGCTGGTGCGGGGGGCCTACATGTACCTGGAGAGGGCTCGTGCAGACGAGCTGGGCTACCCCTCCCCTGTGTGGGACTCCCTGGAGCAGACCCACGCAAACTACAACAGGTGGGAAGGGCTGCCTCCCTCATCTGCTCCCTCAGCCGCTGTCCTGCCCAGCAGCCACGCAGGTTGCAGCCTGAGGTGTGGCAAACCTGTAAGTCTGCTGACTGGAAGCCCCTTGCATTGGTGCATTCCGGAGCTGGAGGCCATCAGCAAAGGTGACAATCACCCCTTCAAGAGCTGCTCACAGGGCAAGCCTCACCAACCCAGGCTGCTTTGCAGACTGAAGCTACCTCATGCAGGTACATTGTCAAGCTGCTGGTTGCCTTCCAGGCTGCAGCAGCTGTCCAGCTCCTCACAGCCAATGGACACATACTTGAAAGGTCTCACACACCTCATCTGCATTTGCATTGACGAGCTGGCAACCATCCAAATGCTGAACAACCGCTGCCTGCAGAGAACACTCTCAGTCGGCAGTCTTTCTTACTCGGCAGATGCAATGCTTGGACAGCATAGCAAAAGGGCACTGCGAGAAAGATTCAAATTGCCAGTCACGTGCAGGATGGCTGCAGATCTTTGGGGGCTGGCAGAGCGCAACTCTTCAAATCACATCTACCACCTGCAGGTGCATAGACGAGCTGGTGACTATCAGCAAGGGCGAGGGGGCAGAGGTCATGATTGCCACCCACAACCAGCGCAGCATAGAGCGTGCAGTTGCGCTTATGAATGAGCTGGATGTGGAGGCCAACCAGATTGGCGTGTACTTTGGACAGTTGCTGGGCATGGCTGACCACCTGACCTTCATCCTCGGGCGTAATGGCTACAGGGTGAGTCCACTCATCTGAGGCACTGGCTGCAATCAAAGAAGGCTACACTGGCAGTGCAGACAATATAGCCTTCACCCTGGGGCAAAATTGAGTTGGACGGGTGCTGGGTCTGCTGACCTGGATGGCCAGGGCTTTGACCTTCTACTACTCATCCTGGGGGTCAGCGACTACCGTTGGAGGCTTGTCTTCTGTCTCAAGCCAGGCCCCGCATTTGGGCCTGTGCTCAGTGGCTCTCTGTGCAGCATGTTGCCAGGGTCAGATTTGATCAGGCTTCCCAAGAACGCAGCTTGCTGCAAAGGAAAAGACTCGCTTTGAGCCTTGCCAGCACGAGCTGACTGCTTCCCAGGCACTTGTGCTGCTTATCGTTTTGAAGCATGATACTGATAGGGTTGTGTGCCTCTCCTGCAGGCGTACAAGTATGTGCCCTTCGGCCCTGTGGAGGAAGTGATGCCCTACCTGATCAGACGTGCCCAGGAGAACTCTGACATCATGACTGGCGTGACTCGCGAGAAGGCCATGATCAGAGCAGAGCTGTGGCGCCGTATGAAGAGGATCCTCACCTTTGGCATGGGTGGGCAGGTTACCCCTGCCAAGTCTGCCACCGTGTCAGAATGAGTGTGGCGGCACTGGGGCAGAGCAGGCTGCTGAGAGGCTCCACCTTTGACCCAACCTGGCCTGAGCACTGCTGTACAACTGAACCTGCCACGCGCCGGCGTGCAAGGCAGGTTGCAGCATGATGCACATCATCCTGGCTCTTGGGTTGGATTTTAACCCAGGGGTCTAGGCCCCATCCCTTAGAACACTGCAATCCTGCTGGGGCCAATCCCCTGTGAAAATTGGCTCAGGCTGTACAACAGAGACACACTCAGCAGGTGCCTTCAACCCAGCTTTGCAGATCTCTGTCCCCCAACCACCATCCAATTGTTTGCACTGCTAGCGTCTATCTGCTTATTCCTGTTTATTTAGCTTCTGTAAGTACTTCAGTAGAGTTTAGCAATGAAGCTGCCTCTGGCAACATCTCTCCACATGGATAAAAGGTCAAGATGCAGCACAGATAACAAGTCTAAAATGTGGGAGTAGGCATGACTTGCTGCACAGCCTTGCTCAGTTGTTCAGGCATGACGTCCTGCTCCCTCCCATCTGGGAAGACACGGCGTATCACATCGTCTGCAGCAGCAGTCACCAAACTGTCTGTGGCCACGCTTGCTAAACCTTCCAAGTAATGCCATGCTTGTAAGCAGGGCAGGAGCCTAAGGCATGGTGGGCTCAGGCCAAAAGGGCCCCCGCTGCAAGCCTCGCCTGGGAAAATTATTTCCTTCATGCCGCTGGGGTGGTGCGCCTCGGTCTGTCCTGTTGAGAAGTAGAAGACCTCCACTCCTGAGGGATGCGTGGTGTGCCACGTGTCCACCTCTTTGTAATAGTACTCGATCAGGCCTGCAGACAGCGTGCGCCTGTCGACACTTGCTCTGGAAGGGCATCAGGCTGTTGTGTCGGTCTTCTCGTGGTTGAACTCATTGTGGAACACATACGGCTGCACTGAGTGGCATGCATGCAGGTTGGAGCCCTGCAGCACGGCAGCCTCAAGGTTGCTCAGCCAGGCTTCACAGGTGCACACCACTGCAGTGGACAGTCCTCCTGGGGCACCCACCGCTGGGGTACAACTTCTTCAGGTCCCCGTTGGTGAAGCGAACGGCCGAGCGCCCGTCCGGCAGCTGCTCTCTGCAGGTCCCATTGCTGAAGGTGACCGTACGGCGTCCGTCCGGGAAGTGGCGCTCCACCTTGCCATCCAAGTGGGTGACCACCTGCAGGATAAAACAACACACCTTTGGAGGGAAACATGCACAGCACGGAGGCTCCGGTCTGCCATAGCACGGTGACCTACCACCTGCACAGGGCATCGGCAAGGCTGCATTGTTGTGGGGCAAATGAGAAACAGGAGAGATGGCAGGGCAGAGCAGCTCAGCTGTACGAAGGGCTATCTACACAGAATGGACAGACATGCAGCCAAGCTGCAAAGGCAAACCTACACGTTGCTGCCCATGTTGGTGGACCCCTGCAGGGCAATGAAGGTGGGGAACTTGAGAGGACAGCTTGTGGCAAAGGCTGCGGCTTTCAGAAGGTGACCGACTGCACAGGGCCCGAGCAGACAGAGCCTTCTAAAGTTGAGCGTCCCTTGCAGGACGGAGCCAAGCTTGACTCCACCGTCCACGGGCATGACCACCTGCACAAGGTAGCACAGGTTGACCATGGACAGGACTGCCTGCACAGCATGCTCAAGGCATTCAGGAAGTGGGCCACCATCGTACTCTGTGTGCACGACCGCCTTGAATCGGGCCAAATGCAACCGCACACCGGACATCCAGCTGTCCAAACATGCGTGGTTCTTTCCAAAAGCATGCACTAGGCTGATACTTCACATGGCAATTGACGTCCAAGAGTGTAAGTTGGCTTCTCAAAGGGCATCAGAGAGGCTGCACATTCAAGAGAACATTTGTGTGCTGGGGAGCGAAGTGCGCACCAGCCAGATGCGCCCTTTGTGAGCAGAGACAGGGCCAGGCATCCCACACACAGGGGCGTCTGCAGGCGGGCCTAGGCCACGCAGAATTGCTGCCATCTCAGTGGGCTGGAAGCCCTGAGCAGGCAGTGCCAGCAGTAGGTGCCACAACCTGAGCCCACCTTGGCTGGATGGGCACAGCCAGCTCCCCTGGCGCTCGTATCGGCCTGACCCTCAGGCCCATTGGCGCCACTGCCCTGCAGGGGTGGCTGCTCCCAGCTTCGAGTCTGCAGGTGACAGCCAAACAACTTCAAATGAGGGTGGTGGCTTGTACAGCAGTCAAACATCTGTTCAAATCCCCAGCTACATGGTCCCTGCTGCTAGCACCTGGGTCTCAGCCACATCACAGAGTTTCACGCATTTGCGCCCCATGCACCTGCTGCATTTGAGCCCCATGCACCTGCTGCATTGCGGCCTCGCCCCCTGCTGCAGCTGCATCCTGCCAGTCTGCCGCCTGAGACTGCGCCTTGTGCACGACATCATTCTGCCGCCACAGGGAGGCTTGCATCGCACTGGCCCCTGCTGCCACCGAGTCAGACCCATGCAGGCTGCCAGTCACCGCTGCATCTGGCTCAGAAGCATGGCTGTAGCCGTGCCAGCCCCCTTCAGCCTGAACGCCAGGGCCAGCAGCATATGGCAGAGCGGCGGCCCGCTCGTGCTGCTGGCTCTGTATGTCAGACTGCCCCTGCCGGTCTGCTGATACCCATTTCTGGAACTGATCCTGAGGCTTGTGGGCCCTGCTGTCAGGCTGCCCCAGGCCCTGCCAGTCAGCTGCCGCACGTTCCTGGTGCTGGCTCTGAGCCTCCTGAGCCCTGCTGTCAGGCTGCCCCAGTCCTGGCCAGTCAGCTGGTGCCCCATCCTGCTGCTGTCCCTGAGGGTGGGCAGCTCTGCAGTCTGCCGCTGCCCAGGTGTGGAGGGTGGCCTCAGCCCCCAGGCCGGCAGCTGGCGCGCTCGACCGTTTGCCTCCACTGGCAGCAGCGGCCTTGTGCTGCCTATGCACGCCTGGCTGCGACGCTTGTGCCTGCTCGTCTGCCGCATGCTGGAATGTGGTTCCAGCAGGCCCTTCCAGGCGCTCGTTGTAGCCTGAGCTGCGGTGGGCTATGCGGGGCATGCTCTGCTCCCGGGCCCAGCTGGTGGGCTGCGCTTCTGCACCAGCCTCATGCTCACTCCAAGCTGGCTGCTGGGGGCGCAGGGGCAGCTGGCCCTGCTGCGTGGTGCCCCCCCCAGAGACCAGCGGCTGCCAGCTGAATGTGGCCGGCATTGCAGCAGCGTCGGGTGACCGGCCCCTATCTGCCAGCCGTGGCTCGCCCTGCGCTGCAGGCTGCAGATCAGCCTCAGAGTCGCCAGCATCTGCCTCCCAGTCCCCTGCGTTTAGCTGCGGGGCCCCAGCAGATGGCCAGATGTGTCTCCCCTGGCTGGCAGGCTGCCCTGGAGCTGCATGAGCAGGACTTATCCCTGCTGGGCCCCTATTGGGCGCGGCTGGACCGCCAGGCCCCGCAGCATCTGCGCGCCATCTCTTGGGGCCCTGGCTGGTGAGCGGTGGTGTGTGACCGTACAGCACCTCGTTTGCGCCCTGCTGGTTGGCTGTGAAGTCTGGGGCATCGCAGGCAGTGTCGTCATCATCCCTCCACTCCTCTTCCTGCCCTGTGCCATAGGCATACCCTGCCTCTGCCTCTGCCTCTGCCTCTGCAGCATCCCTGTCACTGAGGTTGCAGCCATCTCCTGCCGGCAGGCTGCTGTGCTGCACCTGTGGGGCATGGCCGGCAGCTGGTGCGTTTAATCTCCTGCCTGCAGCCTGGCGCCCAGCAGCCTCAGCAGCAGACGCCTGCTGCTCGTGCTGTGGGCGAGTGCCCGTTCGGGCACCTGATGCAGCCTGACCGGCCATCTCAGGGGAGCGCCCGCGTCGTGCTGCAGCCGCGGGGGGCGCGCCAGGTCCTGCAGCAGCAGTGCTGCCGGTCCGGGGCGTGGCCGAGCCTGATTTGGGCTGTGAGGTTGCTGCACAGCCCACTCTCTGGGCAGAGGGCTTGCTGCTGCTGCTGCGCTGCTGCCCACCAGGGGGGCCCCACTCCTCAAGGCGACGCTGCTCAAGGAAACGAACTTCCTCCCGCAGCTCAGTGTTCCTCTCCTGTGAGCCCAAAAGGAGACTTGTGGCATTCATTGGTGTCGGGAAGGAATGTCACAGGTACAGCCCTCTTGTGCGCCAGCTGGCACTGCAGCGCTGACTGCTGCTGGCCTTGGGAGGCTGCATCAGCCTGACAGTAGGCAGACCCCAGCCTGTCACCTCTTGCATGATGCAGTGTTTTAGAGAGGTGGCAGCGAGGACATCCCCCAGCACATGCAGCGGCCCGCCAGCCCTTGAAAGGAAGCGATTTACCCATGGCAGGCAGACACATGTGCTGCAATGCGCACATGCTGGCTGCGTGCGGCTGTTCAGCACATGAGGCAGTACACAAAGGGGGAACAATGTGGGCTGTGCACAGGACGGCACAGAAGTTGCTGTTGTGGAAGGGGGGGAGGGCCATGTGGCTGCCTGCCTGCAGCTCTTTCAGGCACATGGTGGAGCTTGGATTTGCAGAGTGCAAGGTGTGCCAGCACTGCCTTTTTGTGCACCCCAGAACTGCCACACACACCTGCAGCTCCACCACCTGCCTCCGCAGGCGTTCCACTGTGAGCTTGTGGCGAGCATCTCTGGCTGCCACAGCCTTCCTCTCCTGCTGCAGCACTGCCTCCAGTGCCTCCAACTGTGGGCACAACACGCTTGTTGAGTGGTCAGGAGATGCGACCATGTGCCCAGGTGAGGTCTACAGGACTGCCTCCTCACAGGCGCACTAGCTGCTCCTTGCGGGCCCATCTGCTGCCACTTCAGGCACACTGCTTGCAAAAGGTCATACAGCCACTGCCAGCTGTATGAACCAAAGTGAGGTATGGGCAGTCTGCACCACTGCTGCATGCCAAGCAGACAACTCATGCTCACTGACAGGCTCTCGCATGTGGGCGTGTGCGCTGTGCTGTGGTCAGCCCTACAGCCCACCTCACTGCGCTCCTTGCGATTGGGCAGCTTCAGCAGGGCACGTGACTGCTTGTCCAGCACGCGGCGGTCGCGCTTCAGGCGCCGCTCATCCTCCTCCTTCTCGGCTGCCCACTGGGCCGCCTCATCCGCCTGGCAGACCCACATGTCTCAGCATCAGTGACGCTTTCTAAAGCCTCAAACTGGGCCGTCTTTCCACCTTGGCGCTGAGAGGTCCCAGCACAAGGCCAGGTCAGACACAGACACTGCACACTGCACCTACTTCGCCTGCTGCACGTCCATCTTGGCGCTGAGAGCAGCAAGCATGAGCCCAGGTCATGAACTGCGTCCTGTCTGCCCCCACCTTCTGTCGCTCCCACACTGCCCGCTCGCCCTCCAGGCGCGCCACGGCCTGCTCCAGCTGCTGCTTCAGGCGTCCCACCCTCAGGCGCTCCTCCTGCACCCGGGCAGCCTCTGCCTGCACCTCGGCCTGCTGTGCAGTCAGCTCCTGCGCACCTGCAATCAGCAAAAGCTGTTGACTGCCTGCACCTTGGACTGCTGGGCAGCAATCTCCTGCACCTCTAGAACCAGCATGACCGCATGCTGCAGTGTTGCTTGGGTGGACGCCCTGCAGTGAGGCTCATGGGCCGCAGCAGAAGCGCATGTTGGTGCCTCTGCATCTCTGGCTGCATGAGCTGCAAAGTACAACGCGAGCTGCAGGGTGGAAGCTTTGCCATGCCTCAGTGGCTCCGATGTTCACTTGGCAGATGGCAGAGGCTGGGCATCCCAGCAGCTTACACTGCCCTCTACAAGGTGGGACTCCAGTTCACAGTACCTAGACAGGCAGCTCAGGGCTTCTGTCAAGCTGTTGCAGGAGTCACCTGCTGCTGCCTCTTGTGCCTGATGCTGGCGTGCAGCTTCTTTCTTAGCCTGCTGGTTGTGAAAAAGCCCCTGGATGTAGGAGGTGCTGGCTGGGTTGCTGATTGGCATGCGTTGCTTGGTGGCCTGCACAGACAAGCCGGCGGTGAGACCTGACACCCAATTGAAGCCATGCATCAGTAATGCTGGCCCACAACAAGCTGTACTGCTGTGGCCTCCTGCAGCTCAACAGGTCAGGCTGAGCATTCAGACAAGTGCAATGATATTGGGCTTAGCAGCCCTTGCATTGTGCAGCCAACAGGCCAAAGACAAAGTGACAAGTCATACCCCAAGGCTGCACCTACCAAGGCATTGTCTGCAGGCTGCTGCTGCCTGCCTGTAGTGCTCTCAGCTGCGTCCTGGAACTCTGCCTGGCTGATTGCCTCCCAGGCTGCCTCATTGTTACCAAGGCCCTGAGCCCCAGCTACGGCCTGCAGGACCCTCTCTAGGCCCTGAGGAGGGCCTGCTTCAGCAAAAGAGCCGGCGTCTGAGCCGCCAGCAAAGCGACCTTTTTCATCAAGCATTTTTGTATGCAGCTCTGGTCTGCTGTCATCTGCACAGGAGTGGTCTGCCCATTCCTGGGCTTGGGTGCCCTGGTCCCAATCTCCTGCTTCCTCAGCATGGCCATTAGCCTGCTGGCCCACTGAACGACTGCCAGCCACAGCCTGCCGTGCCTGCTGCCAGATGCTTCCCTGTGGCTGCGACGACGCAGGAAGGTCGTCTTGCTGACCTCCCTCCTGGCCCTGGCTTCGCAGGCGGCTCCTCAGGCCCTGCTGTGCAGACTGTACCAAGCTGCCACCAGAGACACGCCCCAGCCCATGAGGCTGCTGCATGCCAGCATACAGCAGAGAATCGGACGGCGCGGCGCCCTGCTGGCGTGGAAGCACGGTGCGGCCGGAGCCTGCACGTTGCAAGCGTGATTGCGACTGCCGCAGAGTCTGCGATGCGCGCAGAACTGGGCCGGTGTCGCGCATGATCTGGCGCTCCAGGGCTCTAAATTCCTCCAGCTCCAGGGCCTGCAACAGTCAAGTCCCTCCTGACTGCAGCGCTGGGAGTGAGGACCGGCCCATGGCAAGCTCTTGAAGGTGCAGCAGTTAACACCCTCCTGACTGCAAGCGACAAGTGGCCTACAGCAAGGCACTGAAGGTGCAGCAAGCAATCTCCCTCAGCCTGCCTGACGGGAAGTGGGACATGGCTCAGGGCATGCTGCTGGAGGCGCAGCAGACAACATGTCCTCCCTACAAGGCTGGACACAAAAAGCGGCTCAGGGCCAGCGGTTGAAGGTGTTGCAACTGCTGTCGTCCTGACTGAGTGACTGGAATAAAGGGGTTGCTGAGGGCAGGCTAATGAAGCTGCAGCAAGAAATCTCTTTGAGATTCCTGCCTGCTTGTCTGCCACTGGGAAGTGAGTCACTGCAAGCTGGTGGCAGGCGTGCTGGGATTTCTGGACGCCCAGCATAGCTTGGGTCTGTAGAATCTGGTGCAGGCACGGACCCTGGAGGCTCTAAGGCTCAGCCTTAGGCCCATTGCATGCCCTTGTCACATGGACTCCCCAGCAGCGCTTGTAAGCAGCATGCTCACCTCCTCGTCATGCAGCGAGGTCCAGTCCACATGCTGCTGAATGTGGCCATCTGACTGCTCCACCTCAGGGAGGTCGTGTGCGCCTGTCCCTCCTGCAGAGCAGCAGAAATGTGGCTCTTAGCTGTGATCATTGGCTGCACAGCTCAAACTGCAAGCCAGCAGTCTATCGTCTCAGGTTAGCTTGCAGCTGTGCTTGCTGTGGCCTGCAGCATGCACTGTGCCAGCCAGCTAGCACAGCTGCAGGATGTCTGGCTGCACCACAGTCTAGACTCTGCAATCATCTGCCTCCGCCAGCAGCAGGCAAGACACCAGCCAGCAGGCCTGTACTGTGGCATGCCAGTCCCCAGCCAGCAAGTCCATCCTGCGGATCTCCTGTCAGCCAGGGACCTGCCAGCCCTGGCCACACCAGGCTGCAGCACTCAACATGCCAAGCCAGCTTGTTCACCTGAGGGACCCCTGGGCACACCAGGTGGTTGGGCCTCCCACTCCTCGTCAGACCAGGGCTGCTGTTGCTGGCGCCTGCTGCTGGGGCCCACAGCATCCTCATCTGCCCATGTGTCTGGCCACCTGCTGGGGTGGCTCTCCTGGGGTGCTGCTGCCCCCGACTCGGGGGCGTGACGCTCTGCAGAGAGCTGGTGCTGCTGATTTCTGCGACACCACTGTCACTTTGACAGCTGCTTGCTCATGTGCACCGTCTGCTGCTGTTGAGGGCTGGGGCCACTGCTTGCTGCACCAGGAGGATATGCAGGTGGGCCAGGCACGTCAAGTACAGTGCAGAGAATTCTCTAAAATGTCCACCTGGGAACACCTGCGCCTGACAGCCCTGCTGTCCCCAGATCTGCACCATGGCTGTGTCGGAGGCCAGCTCTGCCAGATCTCCCTCTTCTGCAGACTGCGCATGCTTGTGAGCTGGGCATTCCAGAAGGCCAAAGATGCAGCTTTTAGCAGCACCTGGTGATTAGAGAATGTAGTTCCAGCAACATAGACTGTGCTGACCTTCATGTGCCACGAGAGTGCTGTGCTGGCCTGGAGTGCCCCTGTCACAGGCTGCTTGGGTGTCGCTGCCCTGCTGCTTCAGCACTCCCAGAGAGCTGCCCCCCTGTGGGCGGTGCTGAAGCTTGTCTGCCTGCTGCTGCAGCAAGGCACTCTGCTGCTGCTTCAAGCGTGTGCCCACACTGGCAGGCGCTGTGTCCCAGGGGTCTCTGCTCGCTGAGGCAGGCTTGGCAGCTCCTGCACTGATGGTTTGAGAGGGTGATGAGTCAACTGTCTGGGCCTGCTTGCCTGGCCTCCTAGGCCGGTTGTCTGCCACGGCTTGTGGTGGCTTGCTGTGTGCATTGTCCTGCTGCTCAGCTTGCAGCACAAAGCCGCCCTTTGGCACATAACGCCGCTGCTGTGAAGGGTTGATCCTCTTGTGCACGCCTGCTCCCCGCTTCAGGAAGGGCTGCTTAGGCTTTGGCCTTGCAGCAGGCTCTGCTGCATCTGTGCCTACACTGCTTGGAGGCACCTTTCCAGCTGTCTGTGGGAGCCTGCCGCGGGCTGGGAATCCTGGGCTCATCATCCCATTTGCATGCAGAGAGGTGGGTGCACCATGCTGCTGACTGGTCATGGGCGACACATTCTCCATCCTCCAAGCAGTCCTGGGCCGGGTTTGCGCCTGATTGTAAAGTCAAGACGGGTCAAAGGCACTCCCTCCAAAACTCCTTGCTGCCCCCCGGCCCTCCGCCCTGTGCTTTCATCAGAAACACCTCTGCGTAGAGGTCAGATCTGTCATGGCGCATGCAGAAGCCACTAGGTCAGCTTGCCAGGCAACAATCTCATCTAAGCAATGCGTCGTGCCACCTTTGTTGACCTTTGGGCTGCCTCAGGCCTGATCTGCAGTCCTTCTGTGCAGGCCAACACAGCAGGCTGAGGCCACAGATGAAGTGGATGACTTTGTCGCCATCGAGCGCCTACAGGAGCTTGGCATCAATGCATGTGAGGAGGGAGACGGATGATTGCGCAGAACTTGTGGACCTGTCTCCTGCAGCAATGCTGATGTGACCGACATGTTGCCGCAGCCCAGGCTCGCGGCATTGCTGCAGGAGACAGGTCCCCCCAACAGGGCTGTCTCACATAATGGCTCCTGCCTGCAGCTGACATCAAGAAGGCAAAGGAAGGCGGCATCCACACCTGCATGGCCCTGATTTCGGGCACTAAGAAGGTGAGCTGGTGCCTTCCCGCCCTCAATGCTCAAGCATTGTTGACATGCATTCCTGAAGCCATCACTCTAGGTTGGCTGCCTGCTCAGTGCAAGGGCTAGCAGCCAGAGCTGATCCAACGCCTCTGATCAGCCAGGAGCAACATGCTTGTGCGGTGCGTAAGGTGCAGGTTGAGGCTGCCCCTCAGAAGACAACAGCTGTGGGGTGACGTGACGCCTGTTTGCTGCCTCACCGCAGGCGCTGGCTGCCATCAAGGGCCTCTCAGAAGCCAAGATTGACAAGATGCAAGATGCAGCCAAGAAAATGTGCCCTGACCACAGCTGGATGACAGCTGCACAGGTGGAGGATAAACGCCGAAGAGAGATCATCTACATCAACTTTGGTGCTGAGGCCATCAACGAGATGCTTGACGGGGGCCTGGAGACCAGATGCCTCACTGAGATCTATGGCGAGTACAGGTGAGTGCCAGCAGGGTGGCTCTCTGAAAACATCTCCAAGATGCTTGATGAGGGCCTGGCGACCAGATGCTTGCCGAAGATATGAAGGCAAGTAGAGGTACACACCGGCATGCTGGCTGGCGCAGCCTGTGTGTTCAGAACTTGCCTGCCCTGGACAGAATGCTTCAAGAGAGTCTGGAAACCTGGTGCCTGACTGAGGTTGATGGCAAGACCAGGTGAGAAGGCTGCCCAGGTATGTCACAGACGCTACACCTGCCAGGTGACTGCTTCATGCGGCCTGGACACTGGGTGACCAGCCGAGGTCTTCTCTGCCCACAGCTGCACCTGCGGCACGTGGCTGTCAATATCTGGCTCCCTGAGCGGCCAGCAGGCCTGCAGACACAGCGTGCCTGGCTGCATAGCAGAAGGCCAACGCACAAAACGGTTGCAGCCCATGCAACCTATGCGGGGCAGCACTGCTCAGCTGGGTGCACAGATGCGGCAGGCAGCCACGCGGAAGCAGACAGTGCATGTCCACAGCAGCCCCAGCGCCTGTGCCTGAGGGTTTACATCCCTGGCCCCGTTCAACCCCAGCCGTCATATGTTTTTGCACACATGCGGTAGGCCCACTGGACTCATCATGCGTTAGCTTCCAACATTGAGGTGGCAGAGCCTGCATGCCACAGCAACTGCTGCAAGACAGGCCATGCCACACTCAAGGTGCCTCGCAGGCGGCTGACTGGAGCATGCGACAGCAGCACCCCTCATGACCCCGGGCTGTCCTTGTGCAGGTGCGGCAAGACGCAGATCTGCCACACCATCTGCGTCACATGCCAGGTGCGCTGATGATGCTGGCAGTCTTCATACAGTTTGGACATGCCAGTGAGCACTTAGCAGTGGCAGCCAGCCGTACATCCTGCCTGCTCCATATCACAAGCGGCCGTGGACAAAGGACATGCCACCAAGGTGTCTGTGATTGGCCAACCGGCATTGTCAAAATTCTTTGCTCTTGCACGACCTGCTCTGAAGAATGGTCACCTCAGCAAGATTTCGCTGACAAACCTGCCCCGTGCACCGCAGATGTCCCCTGAGGAGGGCGGTGCTGCTGGAAGAGTGGCCTATGTAGACACAGAGGGCACCTTCCGGCCCAAGCGCATTGCTGAGATTGCAAAACGCTTCCAGCTGGACCCAGATGCTGTACTGAACAATGTGAGCAGCTGCTGTCTGGGAGCCGGCAAGGTGCAGTCACGTGCACTGGCATACTGCAGTCTTCTACACAGAGTCAGCTGAGGCAGGCAGGCAGGAGCTGACATGATTTCCAGGCCAACCATCATGACAGAGCTGAGGCCTGGGTCCTGGTGCTTGCTTGCCCACTGCCGCTCCTGAGGCTCTTTGACAGTTGATTGCAAAGCATGGGCACACGCCATCACATGTGCTGCAGCATTGCAGTGTGCAGGTTGGAGTCCGCCCCAGGTCAGTATGTCAGTATACCAATGCACTGTCCTGCGATTTCTCTGGCCCAGTAGCGTGCCACAGCGCTGACGCCAGGCCAAGTTGAATGTCTGCCTCCTGCTCAGAGTGCAATTCCTGCAGATTGTAGCTGCACGCGCCCTGAACCATGAGCACCAGATGGACCTGCTGACCTCCATCATGGCGATGATGGCTGATGAGCCCTTCAAGGTCTGCAGCATGGTCAACCTCTGCTGCACAATGTCCTGACACAGCCCTGCCAAGCTCAGATGCACCAGGCGCCCACCTTGCGGCCTCCTGAGCTTGTCAGAGGCTGGGGAAAGATGAGGTACACCTTAGAATCAATGCTGACTTGAGGCCCTGCTGATGGTAAGCTGACTTTGTGTGAGGCTGTATAACTGCAGGAATGCCTCTTCATGGTGTCTGCGACCAACATCACCCATCTGGATGCTGCTTGCAGGTCTTGATTGTGGACTCCATCATGGCCAACTTCAGAGCGGACTTCACCGGGCGAGGTGAGCTGGCAGAGCGCCAGCAGAAGCTCAACGTTATGCTGAGGCGCCTCAAGCAGGTCTCTACCTGTTGTGTTAGTGCAGCAGCCAGTGACACTGTGCCCAGTGCAACTGTCAGCATGACTTTGCACGGGCTTTGACTTAAGGGGTATGAACGGGTCTACACCTGCTGGTTACTTTGGACAGACACAGATCTCAGGAGGCATGTTGCACACTGCACTGGGCCCAGACAAGTGTGACTGCAAACAGGAGCTTGGCCTGGGGGTGTGGGTCCTGCCGTGCCTTTGCTGCAGCTTTCGAGCAAGCTTTAGGTGTCACCAGATGCCTGCATGATTTGACGGCAAGGGGGTCACTGTGCCTGAGCTGCAGATTGCTGAGGAGTTCAACATAGCAGTGCTGTACACCAATCCTGTAATGAGCGACCCTGGAGCAGGCGCAATGTTCGTGGTGAGTTGTGCGCGGGAGACCGCTGTAGGCAGCGCATTTCCAGGTTTGACAACGCTCTGCCACCAGCATCTTCCCTCGACGTGTCTGCCCTGGCGCAGGCAGATCCAAAGAAGCCCCTGGGCGGCCACGTGCTGGCTCATGCCTCCCAAGTCCGGCTGTATGCCCGCAAAGGCAAGGGCGAGCAGCGCGTGCTCAAGGTGGTTCAGTCCATGACCTCTGGTGAGCATTGAGCCTTTCACTTGCGCTCCTTGCTGCTGCTGATCCCTGTGTACTCACCAACGGCTTTCCCACCGGCTGTACCAGCGGAGCGAGAGGCCAGCTTCCAGATCACAAGCCAGGGCATTGTGGACTTCAAGGACTGAGGGCTCCTGCACTGAAGCAGAAGGCTTGAGGCCACCAGATTCCTCTTTGCTGCCCATCTGAAGTGAAACATATTGAGGTGATCTCATGTGAATGCAGGTCTTGCCCTACAGCCTTGACATGAGGCACAGAAGACCGCAAAATGGGTCAAGCAGCCTGCAGGCAGTGACACTGCATCTGCAGGCAACCCACAAAGTTCCTATGAATGAGCCTAAGTTCTGAGCTGTGCTTCATGCTTTGCTAAAGAATGAAAGCCAGCTCCATCAATCGTGATGATGGCGCTGGTCTGTGCTGGGACCTTGAAATGCAGGGCGGAAACCTGGCTTGCCAGCTGTATCTGTCTGCACAGGAGGGGTATGCAAGGACTGAGGGGGCTGCCCAGCGCTGCCACGAAGCCTCAGCACTGCTGTAAACATGCCCTTCGATGCAAGATGAATCTGCAGCAAAGCAGAGTCCAACTTGAGACGCTTGCCCATCGGAGATGCAAGCTGCTGCAGTCCAAGTTGTCCACAGCCTCTGCATGGATCTGAAAAGACTGTCGGCTGCAGGGGCGAGCTTGGTTTGGTGCTATTTGCCTTGGCAGAGCAGTAGCAAGCATCTGCAGGCAACAGACAGGCATCTTTGACATCGTCTTAGCAGCAGCTGGAGGTGACTAGCAGCTGAGTAAAGGACAAAGGGGTTGCCACGGCAGCCAAGGTATATCACAGCATCGGCCTATTATAAGTAGCACATGGATTGCCAATGCTTTTCAGGTCTAGATCCATCTGGCCAATTCATGCTGTATGGCTGGCTCAGACTGTTCTGGTGGGACGAGGACCAACTTGTGCAGGTCTGGAGCCGGAGTGGGCCTGCAGTGGAGCACTACATGAGTGATGGCTGCTCTGACAGAAATTCCAAGACATGATCATGTCATTGCAATTCACCCGTCAGATTTCTGAGGATTTTGGCTGGCCCTCCCGCAAACTCTGCTTGCCATCAGCAGAGTACTCCTCAAATCACGCACACTTATGGCGCCAATCAACACTGTCGTGGTCTGTGGCTGTACTGGGACGCAGGGTGGAGGCGTAGTTGAGGTGAGTCTCCTGTGAAATGGGCAGTGTCTTCAGGCAGTAAATCCCCGGCTGAAGGGGGCAACAGTGCAATACTTTTTGTCGTTGCTTGCAGGCACTGCTTCGTCCAAGTCAGGGGCCTCACACGCAACAAGGAATCCCCTGCTGCGCAGAAGCTGCAGGCTGCTGGTGTACAGCTGGTCCAGGGCGATCTGTCAGACTTGTCCAGCCTGAAGGAGGTGTGACCATGCAGCAGGAGGGGCCTGTGGCTGCTGTGCTCATGCCAGTTGCTGCACAGCTGCACCTCCTGCACACGCCATCAGTATCAATGCAACGGTCTGGCGCCTTCCAGGCCTGTGCATTCCTGCTGGAAGGGGCTGCTGCCTGCCATGCATGAGCACCTCAGGTGGCAGTCTATATCGTTACATAATCTGCACTTGGACCAGAGAGAGGCAGCGCAGCAAAGCCTGTGGGCAAACATCCAGACCATTGCAAAGCTGTACGTGCCTTGCAGGCTTTCAAGGGTGCTGACTACCTTTTCATTGTCACAGACGGAGGAGTGGTGGACCCAAAGGAGGAACTGCAGCAGGGCAGGAACGCTGCTGATGCTGCAGAGCAGGCAAGGCCTTGCACCAGTGTCAAAGCTTCTGAGTGTTGCACCACAATCGTACAGAAGTGCATTGCAGGCAGGGCTGGTGCAAAGCCATGGCATCATCTGGGAAGATGGTGCTGAACTGGTTCCATGCATTGGCGCTGGCATTGTGGCTTTGCCTGTCCGGACGCCCGCTCAAGCCTTGCCCAGCCAGAGAACGCTTGACCAGTTAAAAGCCCATCGCACCTGTGCTGGGTCTGCACCGCATATCCATGTTACATGCACTGCAGCCAGGCAGGTGCTCACAGGCAGGTGGACGCACCTCTGGCTGCTTGCCAGGCACCCAAATGGCAGGCTGTACTGCAGGCGGGGGTCAAGCACATTGTCCTCTCTGGCCTGGAAGATGTGAGGGCTTTCGGCAGCATCGTGGACAGCCTGCCAGAGGCCTGCCCCGGCTACAAGATCCCGCACTGTGAATGCAAGGCGCAGATCAGGGTGAGATGCTTGTGCTATGCACAATTTTGAGGTGCTCAGCCATGCACCATACTTACAAGCTCTTGCTGGGAGGTTTGTTGCACTCCCCAGCGATGGCCTGCATGCATGTCATGTGCCCATTTCTCTGGTCCAGAGGCCAGACTCAGAGGTTGGACCAAGCAGCCTTTGACGTGTCTGGTTGCCCGCCATGCTGTCACGCGCTGTGAGTTGTAGGCATGCACCAGTGCCTGTGCATGCTGCCACCCTCTCTATTCAGGCCTGCCATCTCCTGCAGGAGTACCTCACGACAAAGTCCACGCCATTCACCACAATCTACACGTGAGCACTGTGCTGTGCCTCGGGTGCTATAAGGGACCTCATGGTTAGTACAACTGCTTTACCTGATTGCCTTACGAGAGTAGTGCTGGTGCCGCCAAGGCACCTGTCTGTCATCCACACCGCAGATGCAGACCTTGCAGGTGCAGCTTTTTCGAGAATTTCAGCAAAACGTTTTTCTACCAGCCACAGCCAGATGGCTCCTATGTCATCTCCAACAACTCAGGAACAGGCATCCACTGGCATGGATCTGAGGCAATAGGCTCAGCAGTCCTGGGTACGCTGCAGCTGCATGTCAGACGTGGCAGCTCTGCTTTGTGTGGACCTGCTACTGTCACAGATATTACCCTGATGCAATCTAGGCATTCAGAATGTCGTCTCTTTCACCCATAGTCTGTAGGACACCATGGCTGCCAGCATTGCAGTGAGCTCTGCTTCTGTGCCTGCAGGCATCCTGCAGCAGCCTGAGCAGTATGCAGGTCAGAACCTGCAGGTACACAGTCGTTACATGAGCCACACAGAGGCTTATGCCACCCTCAGTGAAGTGTCTGGTGGGTCCTGCCACTTTGTCCGCTGACATGCAGCTTTGTCACATTATAAAGCAGTGTCACTAGTGCCAATGCCTGCCGACTCATCTCATGCTGGGTGGACGCCAGGTGAACAGGTCGCTTTTGTAGAGATGCCTGACGAGAAGATGAGGAGGATGCCCTTCCCAGGAGCAGTGGCCCTGTCCAACATGTTCCAGTTTTGGAAAGAAGTATGTGCCTTCTTAAGGAACCTGAGCATCATTGCTGGATCGACCTGATGTCCCTAATCATGAGTGCAGGTGGACATGTCGAAGACCGTGACGGCCCGCAGCAGCGTCCTGGGTCAGGGGCCAGACTTTCGCCAATGGTGTCTTGCACACAAGCAGGAGCTGCAGGATCGTATCACCAAGCCAAAGGCGTGGGGACACTGAAGCTGCCTGAGCTGCAGCACACAGTGTGCACATGTGAAGTATGAGTATGACAGGGCACCTGGCCAGTCTGTACATGAACCTCTTCCCCAGCACAGTGTCCTGCTTGAGCCTTCCACTGGCACCCCACTGAGGGGTTCAGGTTGCTTGAACAAATCTGCTGCCCTGACGTGCTGAAGCAGCTCCCTGCAAGGCATGTCGCTTTGTCACATGCAGTCAGCTGCTGCAAACTGAAGCTTTGGGTCCTGCCTGTTTTCATGAATGCTTTGGAAGCAGTGACTGCTTGTCCGCCTTGCAGCAGCGTGTACAGCAGCACACATGAGCAGTACTTCTCAGCTGCATACGTAGACACAAGCACACCTGGGCTCCTGCATGTCAGGCTTGAGTACTTCTTTGCAATTCAATTCGCTTCTTACAGAAACAGACTTTCAAGGCAATCTTCACCAGGCATATTCAGTGGGGTGCTTCAGGTGCATTTCCCATGCATTCCAAGCTGGACATTTGTATTAATATCACTTGAAATGCAGAGATGATGTGCACTGGGAACCCACTGCGGAGCAGCTAAAGCGCTGCTCATCATGCCAATTAACTGCTTGCTCAGAAGTGCTTGCTGTACAAGAAAGCAGGGAACACACCCAAAACGACAAAGCTTATCCTGGATACTCGGACAGACTGTGCCTCAGAAAGGCTTAGGTGAAAGCAAGAAGGCTGTGATGACGGGAAAGAATCTGCTGAAATATCTGCTACTCATCATGCAGATCAACTGCCTGCTCAGAAGTAACTATTGGATCGAAGAGAGAGAGGGCCCACAGGCCCCGAGACTGGCCCCCCTGGGTGGGTCAATGTGTTCTGAAGTCTGAGCACGCCTGCAGACCGAATCAGGGCATGGGCGACGCTGCCTCCACTGCAGCCAAGGGAAGGCCGAGCACATCTGGCTGCCAGATTGTGGCCTCAAACTGCAGGTGACTGTCTGGCTCGATGAGTGTGGCCTTGCCACGCTTCAGCTGCTGGGGGTACATGGCCATGCGGCCTGCTGCCAGGTCCTTGGCATACACCTGAACATGAATGGCTCTGGCATAAAGCATCGCGGTCTCACCTCATCTGGGGCCAGGCGGCTTCAGCAAAAGAGAGACCAGGCTCACCTGGCACACCTCACACACCTCTGAGACACCCTGCGGCACCACAACCCAGCGTTTCGGATCAGAGGGTGCTTGGCAGACCGTCTGGAGTGAACATGTGCTGCAGCTTGTTATGCACAAGAGTATGTGTCCCAGGCTGCCTCACCTTGAAGCTGAACTTACCCAGTGCATAGCTCTCTATGGCCAGCGGCACAAAGGGCATGGGGCTGATGCTGGCCCTGCCAGTCACATACAGGCTGGCTGCCTCTGACCCAGCAGCATGTAGCTGTGACACCTCGGGAACCACGCTGCCGCTGCTCCTGTGTGCTGCCAGCAGAGCAGCAGACATCTCTGCACTGCCAGCGGGCTGCCCTGGCAGAGCCTGCTGCTGCAGGCCCCGCATGGACCCTGTGGCCCGCCCGCTGGCAGTGGTGCGCCTTTTGGAGAGCTGCCTGAAGTTCCTCTGGGCCATGGCGCCCATGTTGGAGGCTGCCTTGACTGCAGAGGTGGGCTCCCGCCAGGCTGCCTCCACCCTGGCCATGGTGCCTGCCTCTGCCAGCACCTGCCAGCCAGCACAGGCAGCAGCTGGGCACAGGGAGCGTGGATGCAAGGGGTAGAGGCAAGCTCTGCCACACATCTGTGCTTGGCTTCCTGACAGTCATGGCAGTTCCCCTCGGGCAGGCACCCTGGACCTGTAGCTGTTGATCAGGCCAAGAGCAGCGCACCTGACCTGCCCTGCAGGCCGAGAGGAATCTGGCTGCCTTGTTGACGGCAGTCCCAAAGTAGTCTGCTCTGCCTGCAGCAGACAACATCTGATCCTGAACATCGCGCACACACAGCTGGCTCTGCTTACTGGTCGTTGCCTTGCCTGAAGTGGTATGCGGAACGATCTTGGTCATGTCGCCCTCAAAGATGCCAGTCTTGGCTGACAGACCCCTGAAGAGGAGCGTGCCGTCCGCAGGGTTGAAGCGCTCTGCCATGGGTGCCAGGGTGAGCACATCATCCCCCCAGTCCAACCTGCACCGGGATCATGCCCAGTGTGAGGTCGGTCTTTCGCCTGGACACGCAGCGTGTGCAGCAGGCAGACAGTGCGGCGGCAGCACAGATGGCTACAGGCAGACTGCACAGGGGAAGGTAGGGCCAGGTGGCGGGGCACAGTCACCTGAGGAGGGCCAGCTGCAGGAGCACTGCCCAGGACACGGCGTCGCCGGGATCAGCAAACGCCGTCATGAAGACGCCATCGCGCTCCTGCATGGGCAGCACAACAAAAGCCACGTTCCAGGAGGCTTCAAGGGCGGCTGCCGCAAAGCACAGCAAGGGTCCAGAGGACGCTGAGGGGAGCTGTGGAGATGGTGTCAGCGGCCAAAGTTGGTCTCTCTAGCAAGAGCTTCAGCCGCAGCAAGGCATGGCAAGACTCCAGGCGCAGCTGCAGCAAGCTGTGTGGCGGCTCGTTGCAGACGCTGCAGCGTCCCACCTGGCACTCGTAGCCCTTGCAGACTGACAGGGTGGTTCTGA
Source organism: Asterochloris erici (assembly GCA_019693375.1). Classification (NCBI taxonomy): domain Eukaryota; kingdom Viridiplantae; phylum Chlorophyta; class Trebouxiophyceae; order Trebouxiales; family Trebouxiaceae; genus Asterochloris; species Asterochloris erici. The sequence continues at coordinate 147,307 of JAAMXJ010000474.1, forward strand.
CGCAGGACTTGAAGCGTGCCAGTGCTGCTGGCCCCTCCTCCTTTGCAGCTGTGACAAGCTCCTGCAGCGAGCCACCAGCAGGCTTGACTTGTGCTCAAATCAGCAGGTGCCCAGGAGGCTGCCACAAGTGGGTTGGGCTGCCGCCCGCAACGTGCCTCCGGCCTACACCAAATGCACAGATGGAAGTAACGGGCTCTTGGGACCTCTGAAGCGTATTCTTCTGGTGTCTGAGGGCGTATAGAGAGCACCTGGCTTGCATCTCTGACGAGTATGGGGGCCACTCAGTTGGTGGCTATGTAGTCGAAAGCAAGTTTCTTCAGATGCAGGTCACCAGGCTCACCCGGTACCCTGACGGTGCTGTGAAAGTCATGGTGACGCGGGCAGGCCCCTTGGAGAGTATCGCGTCTTGGCCAGGCAGAGCTGCTGCAGATGCTGAGGGGGCATCAAAGAACGTTGCTCCCACCTGCAGGCGGGCAGCTCTGGTCGCCACTGCGGTGCCATAGCATCACCACATCACGCAGACGACACAAGTGGCACCTCTGGCAGCGGTGACTGTTGTCGCAGGAAATCAGGGCTTGCCCACCAGGCTTGCAAGGCGCAGTGACCCCGCGCAGTGTTGCTGGCTGACCTGGTTAGGGAGGGCAAAGGCAGGGAAGTGCAGCGCCCTGGCCGCCATGGGGACCGGCAAGATCTGCATCAGCTGCACCCCCACCACAACAGGCAGGGCTGCATCGGCTGCTGAGCGCTGCTTTGGCTCGTAGTCTGGATAATACCACCTGGAGTCTGGGCAGCACTCAAGTCAAAGGCCTGCTTGCTGTCACAGGCGAAGGGCTGTCCCTGCATGCTCTGTGCTGGGCGCTGCAACGCAGCAACGGCTGCGGCTGTTTGTGGGTGCACACTGCAAGGTCAGAGGGCTGTGCACTGCGTGATTACTGGGGGAAGCTCACCTGCCCATGTCAATCACAAAGACCTGCTCATACTCCTGGGGAGCCGGACTGTGAGGGGCGTTGCGGTCAGCTGCAGCATGACAGCGAACAAGCTGAAGCTGCCTCTGTCTGAGCAGCAAAGCAGGCTGTGCACAGGGTGTGCATGGACGGCCCCGGGCCAGCAAGCTGCACCAGATCTTGTCATCCTGGTGCTCTTGAACCTCAGTCTGACACGGGCGAGCCTTCACTCCTGAGTCCAGATGCTGATGGCCACAAGCCTGCAAGCCACGCTGGCGCTCACCTGCTGCAGGATTGGAGCCCATCCTCCTCAGATCTATGGGATGATTGACAGATGCGGACCGCTCTGCGATGTCATTACCAGCATGCCCACGAGAGGGGCCGCTGGGCAGCCACGTGGCCCGCCGCCGCTTCTGCAGGCCCCCTGTGGCTGCGATCATGGGGCTGGCGCTTGCGGTGGGCCCATCGACCAGCACACCCTGCAAGGGCAATATCACAATAGCCTCAGCAGATGCCAAGCTGGTGCAATCCGTGCAGGGCATGGCCTTTTGGGGTGGAGCCTCCTCAAGCAAATGGTCTGCACAGGCACCTTCACAGATGACCAAAGTAGCGAGGCATGGCAGCAACCTGTGCAAACCCCTGATTGCTGCAACCACAGAAGCACAACCTGCAACATGCAGCACAGTTTCACGCTTGCCCTGCCAGTGGGCGATATATGGCCTCTGCAACATGCTGCAAGCAGGAATGCTTGCAAAGCGCAGCTGTCACATTTTTGTGCATGCTATTGCTGCTTACAAACAGAGAATTTGTGTATTCCTTGGAGAATTGCTTGGGCTGAGGGCTGCATTGGCTGTGGCCAGATGCTGCTGGTAGGCGGATCTCGTGCAGGCGCCCAAAAAGCTTCTCAAAGCTGGCTGAGCTGAGAAGCACTTGGCTGCCGGCCGGCAGGTGAGAGATGGTCTCTGTGAGGTCAACCATTTGCCCCTTGTACTCCAGCTGCTTTGTGATGCTATGAATCTGCATCAAAGCGAGGAGTGAGCAGAGGCAAGCTCAAGGGGGCTGATGTGAGCGTTCTCGGTCAGTGAGGACCCCTGCAGTGGACAGGCAGCACAGCTACTGAAGCAAAAGTAAGACATTTTGATTAAAGGGGGTGAGTCAATGTAGCACAGGTGGAGGGAGACTTGCGAGCAAGGGAGCGTGCAGCAGCACATGGGTGCCAGATGTGATGGACACAAGCAGCTGGTGAGGTTGTGGGGCTGCACAGCTCACACAAAGACGTCTGGGCATCATACAGGATGCGCTGCTGCAGACAAAGCCACGCCTTGGGACAAAGGCACATGCCCCACCCTGAAATCTGAGACTATGCCTGTGTGAATCGCCATGCGCACGCGCAGGCCCCTGAAAATGACCGTCCCCTTCTCGTCACAAACCTCCTGCACTTGCACCCATCAGTGGCAGACCTCGTGACGTGAGCAGATTGCTCCTCATGCAGGCGGCGCGGCTACAACATGTCATGCAACCCATCACGTCAAGTCGAGTGGCACGACAGTGCACCTGCCTTGGCAGCTGGGAGCTTGAGGAGGGCAGTGGACCACGGCGCAGCAAGCAGAGCCTGCAGGGAGCCACATCAATTGATTTCAGCACCATTCCAGCACTAGTGATGTTGAACCTAATGGGAGGCCCACGCGCACAGTGGTGCCCCGCAAACCTACGGAATGCTATGAAATGGTCAAGGAAGGTCAATAGATGGGCAGCAGGAGTGTGAGAGGCAAAGCATCACCTGCTGGACGCTGAGGGCCCACCCAACTGCATCAACTGGGTCGTGAAACGCGAGATGAAAGGCGTCACCCTCTGTTGTCACCTGCGAGGCAGACTTTGTGGTTCTTCAGGGACACGGACCTCCACCTTGTGTGTGAGAGCCTGCCCAGCAGCGCCACCACCATGCAAAGCACCTCTGCTGTCTGGCCTGTGGTGCGGCAAGGTGCAAAGCTACTGCTCAGTGCCGCAGCACAGCACGCGGCATGCAGCAGCAGGCTGAGCAGCATCGAGTCCGGACAGTAACACGCGTGGCGCCAGCTTGATGGCCAGCAGATACTCTCTGCCCAGCCGCCCACCTCAAACCCGTAGCAGCTGGGCAGCAGCCTGCGCAGAATGCTGTCGTGCAGCGCAATTGCTTGGTCAGCAGCAACGCTGTCCTGCTCCCACAGCTCTGTTGAGCCCTCGACGTCAGTCATGATCATTGTGACCTGCACCCGGGCAGCAGATGCCTGTTCAGCAGGCAGGCTTGCAGCGGAGCAGCAGGCAGGCCCTCAACGCTGCGCACGGGCTGACGGCCACCCGTGCCACCCTCGGGGAGGCCCTCAACGGCTGGCATGGTGTGCAAGCACTGCTGGTGACTCTGCAGCTGTGCGTGACTCCTGCTGGCATGCTGTGCCGGCCTGTGGCTGCTCACCTCCCTGGGAGCCAGGCCCAGACCCCCCTGTCCCTCCTGCAGCGTCCCCGGCGGCTGCCTGCAACAGTCTGCGACAGTGCGGACGCAGCCAGCCAGGGCTCAGCGTGTGAGCGGCACGGCTGCAGCAAAACACATGCTGAGCATGCACACTGACGCTGGGCTCGCCTGCGCTTGAGGCGGGCGACCCGCATGGCTTCCCACTGCCCTGCAAAGCCTTCGCCAAAGCGCCAGCAGATGAGCAGCAGCAGGCCAATGGCAGCCAGAGCCACTGCCACAGGGATGACAACAGCGAGGATGAGCCCGATGTGACTGCTGTGCGGCAGCGGCTTCAGGGCACAGGTCATGTCCCAGATGCCTGCAGACACAAACAGCAGCTGACTCCTGCAGAGATCCTTTGGCAGGGACATGCACCTTGTTCAACAGCAAGCAGGACCCCTCCAGTGACCTGTGCTGTTGCTCCAATTGGCGTAGTACTGGGGCTGGCAGTAGCAGCCATAGAAAGCTGTGGCTGAGGGTGGCACCAGGGCCGCATTCTGCAAGTTACCTGCAAGGCAACGGCAGGTGACGACCTCGCTGATGCAGGGGGCTGCAAGCTGGCTGCCACTCAAAGCCAGCAGGTATCCTCACCCAAGGTGGCACTCCCCTGATTATTCACATCTGTGTTCAACAAGCGACGACCAAGTGACTGGAGGCACAGCAAGAAGTCAGTAGCCAGGCTAGGAAATGGCTTCTGGAGAAGGACGGTCTGAAAAACACACTGGGGGCAGGTTCACTGACTGCATGGTGACTGCTGATCACCGTTGTGGCCACCAGCTGATTGAGTGTCAGTATGGGGCACATCAGGCCTGCACCAGCAGTTGTCAGATGTCAGCAGCTTGGCAGTGGGCCGGCCAAAGCAAGTCATCCTCGCTGGCACCTGGCATTGCATCTTGCGCCACTGTAGAGTTTGATGCCTCCTTCAGCCACGAGGGCAGGCACAAAGCGCTGCCGTTGTAGACCACCACATCATCTATGCCGACGGGCATTTGGGTGACGCTGGCCAGGCAAGGCTGCTGCATTTCAGTCTCAAAACTGCAGGCCAGGGACTCCATCAAGGACTCAATGCTATGCCTGAGTTCATCACCAGTCTCACTGACTTGAACGGTGCAGCAAAGAAGCCACCCAAGCATCACACACATGGAAAGGTACACCAGCAAGAGCATGGCCTTGCCGCAAGGGAATGCCCGCAGTACTACATGCACAAGCATGTGGGCGGGTTTCATCATGACTGGCAGCCGAACCTCACTTGACAAAACACTGCAGCTTGGTGCGCAGCGCTGCAGGTCCCTCAGGCATGACCCCGGTCAACAATGGGTTGAGGTGCACAAAGATATACTGCAGCACATAAGACTGCAGTGGGATGGCAGCGACAGCAGTGTTGAACCCCTTGGCTGACGGGCTCAGCAATGCTGACCAACCTGGAGATCAGGCAGCCCATAAAAGATATCTCTGCAGCACATTTAACGGATGCCTTGGGTGTATACGGCAAACCGGAGGCACAGCCCACCCCAGCACTTGAGGCAAGCACAGAGCTGGAATGTCTTGGCAGCAAGAGCCTGGCACTCACGCTGGCAGCGTCCCACTGAGGTTGGCAGCAGGAAAGTAGAGCCCTGCCACTGATTGCGCCGATGAGCAGTGGCTAATAAAATTGGTGCCTGCTACCAAACAGCACGCCTGCAGGTGGGCCGACAATGTAAGGCTGCCTGATTAGGCAGACTCAGAGCATTTCGCGTAACACATAGCAGCCTTGTTGCACAGGACCAGGCTCACCACCCCGATCCAGCTGCAGTATGATGTTCCTGGGGTAAACCTGCGAAGCAAGGGGACTGTCCCTGGAAGGGCGCATTGCAGGGACCCCCATGCAGAGAAAGTTGGTGTCCCATAATGTGAGGTGGTGACATGTGCCAAGAAGACAATGCTGCATGTCAGTGCACACATGCTGGGCTGCAGGGCCCTGCCTCACCATGGCTGTTGCAGCAAGAGGTTGGCAAGCACCCCTGCACTTTGAGCAGTGCTGGCGCTCTGGGAAGCTGCAGCGGCGGCGACTGCAGTGCTGAGTGCTGCTGAGGCTCCTGGGGCAGGTGCAGGCGCAGGGGCAAGCGCTGCAGCACTTGCCAAGTACTGGCTGATGCTGGTGCTGCTGGCCCAGGCAACTCGGAAATGGGCTGCCCATGTCTGGCCTGCAGGAAGCACAAGGGCAAAAATTGGCAGCCTGGCCAAGCCAGCCTCAGCTTTGTGGTCGGGGCCAGCCGGGGCTGGCGCATACATGAACGTGGGCAATGAGGGTGATCGGCCCCAGCAGAAGTAACAGTGACTGCACCTGAGGTGGCGTTGTAGAACTTTGTCAGCATGGCTCTCTGCGTCTGCATGCAGGACATGTCATGAGGTTGTCAGGCCACCACCCCCAAGGCGGCACACACAGTCAGACCAGCTTGAGCAGCAACAGCCTTACTGCATTGTCTGCGGCTGGGTCCCATCTAAAGGCAGATGAGGCTGTAGGTGCAGATCGACAAGCTCATGTTATACACCAGGCCAAGAGGGTGTTCACACAAGACATGTTGGCCATCTCCACGCAGTTGTGCATTCATATCAGCATGGGGCAGGGCCGTGCACACCTGATGGGGCAGAGGTTGTCTGAGCAAAAGCTGCAGCAAGGAGTGATTGTCAAAATGCGGTCCGGGGCCAACACAATGCAAAAGTAAGCTACCTGGCGTTGGTGGGCAGAGCAGCAACAGAAGTGCAGACACGCAGAGCCAAGGTGGACCCATATTGATAGGCGGGCCAACGGCCTTTCTGATCAGAAACTTGGGCATGATTCAGTAACGACCATGAAATCAAAATTGCCCATTGATGAGGCAGAACTTCAGTGCGCATGCACAGAACGCAAGCAGAACTTCTTCTTTCTCCACCATTGTGCGAGTGGTTAAGTGTGGTCCAGCCGAAACATCCAGGTTTTCAGATGATGATTGGTGGCCTTCAAGCTTGAGCAATGCTCTGCAGGAGGAGGGGGCAAACAGCAGCATTTGTTCATGCAGGCAGGCGTAACATGCAGACGCCATCACGTCTCGGACTCTGAGGGCCTCTGCTGGCCGTCCCAGGTGGCCTGCCATTGCCGGTCATAGAAGGTGGCCTCATCAAACAGCCCCTTCAGCGTGCCCACAGACGCCTGGTTCCGGAAGACCAGTAGGGAGACGACTGTCACAAAGATCAGCAGCTTGCCCAGGAAGCTGCTCTGTTGGTCGACCAGGCCATGGCCGGTCAGCGCATCCACAAAGTAGCCGGTGGCATAGCCAACCATGCATGCCCTGCCGTTAATCTTCTCAGCCTGCAGCAGACAAGTGTTGTGTCATATGCCAGAACTGCTGTGGTGATGCTGTGAAAGCCGTGCAGCACAACACTACCAGCCGGTGGTGTATGCCGCCATGCCAGGCCTGTCACTGCCCGCAGGGAGAGATGTAGGAGGCAGGCAGTTTGTAGTGGGCAGTGGCAATGGCAATGGCTGCAAGCCTGTGCAGGGCTGCAAGGCAGTGCATCCTGAGGGATTGAGAGTAACTGGCAAGCAGGCTGGGCAGACTGCTTGTGCTGGGCAGCAGCAGACCCTGGCAAAAACGGGCAGCTCTGGACGGGTTGCTCACCTTCGCTAGCCGCTGCATGATGAAGCAACGGGCTCAGTCTGGCTTACAGTAGACGTGGCAGGAGTTGCTGATGCGCAGGCCTGTCAGCTCACCTCTGGCAGGTGGAAGCGCTGCACCCAGGCCCACCACGGGATCTCGTCTGTGTCGAAGTTGACGGGGTCATCATTGATGCTGGCAACTGGGGCATCCTCCAGCATTTTGCGCCGCCCCATCTCAGCATCAATCACCTGCAGTGCAGGTTGGCAGCCTCTGAGGGTTGGTTGAAGCCGATTTGACCCTAGGTGCACCCTCCACATGCAGGTCAGAGCGCATCTGCACAAGTGACTATCAAATGCACAACCAGTGCAGCCCAACATTGGGCATGGGCTCGACCACTTGAGTCTGGACCTGAGGAGGACTGATGGCTGGCCTGGCAATGACGGCGCTGGCAGTCCCTGCATGGGCCTGTGGCCAGCAGTCCGCCATGCTGCAGTGCTATCACCCCAGATGGAGGCCATCAAATGCAGTGCACCACTGCAAACTCCACTCCACAGCCGCTGCCGTCTCGTCCTTGCATACTGGTGCCAAGAAGGAGTACTGAGGCTCACAGGACCAATGCCTCCACCAGTTGCTGCCTGCTGACTGTTAGGCCATAGCCAGTGTACGTTGCCATTTGCCGAAGGGCTGTGGCTCCAAGGGCTGCAAGCCAACATCAATCCCCACAGGTATCAGAGCACAGCCTGCCTGTCTCGCTCGACCTGCTGAGGGAACTAGCGACACGCTGTACACGCAGTGTCCCCATCAGCCCTGCCATCTCCCAGCCTCTGCTCTCACCTCATTCCAGTTGGTGCTGCCATCTGCCTGCTTGAACTGGTCCAGCTCCCACCGGCCGCCGACCCATCTGTAGTCTGTGAACTTGCCATCGAGAACTTGCATCATGGTTTTGGGACCAGCCTGCCATCAGGAGATCCACGAGTGTGTTGCACTGCCACGCAGTTGAAGGTGCTGAGCCACAAGGGCACACTGATGGCCCTCACCTGTGCGGGGGCAGCCTGAGCCCTGGTCTGACATCTGAGCTTAGTCCTGCTGCAGGTGCACGGGAGAGACAGTCAGCGCAGGAAGTCTTAGGGGCAAGATACCACTGGAGGCGATTGTTGGTCACACTGCAGCACCTGTGCAGGCAAGCTGGCGCCCTCAGCTGACTCAGGGAGGACTGCATGCTGCTGATGGGTACGGCAGCAGACGCGGATCTGATGACCTAACATTCAGAGGATAAGACATATCATTGTTGCTCACACTGTTCCTCAGTGGAGTGGGCGGCAATCAGGAGTGGGCAGCAACCAGTGTCATGTAGCTTGCTGGGTCATACAGCGGCATCGTCCTCAGGAGTGGGCAGCAACCGGTATCATGTAGCTTGCTGGGTCATACAGTGGCATCATCCCTGCCTTGGATTTCACTTCTTCTTTGCAGACTTGAGCTTCTCCAGCGCCTCCATTGCAGAGGGTGCGTTGTCTGTGAATGCCCAGACCTTAGCAAACTCCCCTCGCGAAACAGCTGTCAGGGAGATCGCTGCCAGCGTCATGGGGACCAAGTATAGCAAAGCGGGCTGGCCCAGCTTGGTTATGGCATTTGCTGCAAAAGCCACCCCCAAACCCAAAACATACGCCACCTGCAGTGCAAGGGCAGATGCTCAGCAACAGCTTTGGGTGCTGTGCGCCAGTGGTGACAGCTGGAGCTCACCATCGTGGGCTTAAAGTAGGTCCTCTGGTGCAAAACAGCATCAGAGATGACGCTCTGTGCCTGCTGCACACTGGCACTAGCCTGCTCCCTGTCCCTCGGCGTTTCAGCATCGGCCACTCGGTCATAAGCAGCATCTGCAGCCTTGGCACTGGCATCTGCCATCTGCCTGCCAGACAGGGCTGGCTGCAGGCAGGCACGAGAGGGGTGAGGCACAACACGGCCAGCATGGACACAGGCTCAGACAAAATGCTACAGGCTTGGCCAATAAGGATTGCCATCTGCAAAAAAGTGGTGAAGGTCCCTCAAGTGTGCTGGACAGGCTCACATCTAGATCAGCCAGCACCTCACTGATGGCTGCAGACGCAGCCTCTGCACGAGACCGCATGTTGACTGCCCGCGATGCATCGTAACGCAGCGCCAGGCAGGCCAGCAGCCCTGGCACAGCCACATCGCCCAAGCCTGCAACGCGTCAGTGCACGGCTGAGCTGCACAGTCAAGCAAGCGTCCTGCCCCAGCTTGTTGTGCTGGCTGCCGCCATTGTGTGCAGGAACCAGAGCTGCAGTAACCAAGAGGACATGTAAGCACAAGGGCAAATCCGTAGGGTCCGTAGGAGGCACTTTGGACTCCCCTGACAAGCCTGCCTGCCTTGCATAGACATAATGCAGCAGCCTGACATCCACATCTGGCAGGACTGCTCACCTAGAAGGGAAAAGGGAAAGCCACTGGCCTCACCAACACCCCCGGGCATGCGTGGAAACAGCAGGCGTGTAGGTCCTGCAATGAGGTCTGAGGTGGCCACTGTCAACATGACATTGTCGCCGATGACCTTGGGACTGCAACAGGAGTCACAGTCAGCATGGCCCAGGCAGCCCTTCCTGAGCTGCCTTGCTGTCCCACAGGCTTGTCAAGGTTGGTCGCAAAGCAGCATGTCAGGCACAAGCCATCACCTGGGGAGCTGATCAGTCAGGCACTTGATTGGGTTATCCCGTACACAAGACAGCTGCGGATTGGCACACAGGTGCTGACCTGCCAAACACCCAGAACACATCGTAGAGCAGAAGGCCTGCCAGCATCACGGCGCCTGCCCTGAAGCTCTTCAACCCTAGGAGCTGCAGGCAGGCAGCACATTGCTTGAGTGGCAGCATGCGGCCATGCAGCCACAGGCGCTCACTGCTTGCATGATAGCATGCAGGCAGCACAAAGCTTGAGGGGCAGCATGCAATTGGGAAAGCACATTGCTTTGAGGGGCAGCATGCACAAGCTGAAGACTTGATGCACCAATACCAAGCATTAGCAGAGAGTGAGGGAGTGACCTGTCTGAGAAGGCATGACCTGTCTGCTCCCATGCCACAGCAGGCAATGCAGCCACACCTGCAGAATGTCTGTGGCAATGAGGCAGGCGAGAAGGTTGTTCAGGCTAAAGTTGGTGTGACCGCTCCTGAGATCAATGGTAGCGGCCGCCAGTCCCACAAGCAGCGTGAGAGCATCAATGGGCGCCCAGGACACGTCTGTTACTGAAGCCCCAGAGTCGTCCAGGAACCATCCCTCTGGCACAGTGGTCTGGATGGACGGGTCTCCAAGTAGGCCAGTCTGCAGAAGAAGGCCGTCAAAAGGCACCAATTGCAGGACCTCTGATGCAGCACATGCCTGCTGCATGCAGTGGGTTGGCGGATGACAGGCAGGAGGCCCAGAATAGGATGCAGCAAGGTGAGGTATGCAAGCTATACAACACAAGGGCCAGCACATGCTGGGCTGCCAAGTGCTGGACGGCAGGAAGCAGCTGCAAAGACTCACAGCTCTGCGCAGAGGCTGGCGGAGGGCACCTGCCACTGCTATGGATCCAATGAACCAAAAGTAGCCGTTCAAGACTTTGGCAACGTCCAGGTCAGGGAAGAACTTGACTACAAGGTAACCTGCAAAGAGGGCTGCTGACGCTGCAAATGGTACGAAGGCGCCCTGCAACACAGGGATTGTGATTGCTTAGAGCACTGCTTGCTGATCTCAAGGCGATGTTGCTGAAGCAACATTCCAGACCTGCTGCAATGAGATGGACTGGCGCATTTTGGAACATAATCCTCTGCATGAGCAAGTCTGCAAGGTCAGAACAATAGCAAACCTTGCCACTTCTCAATGACTGCAACAGATTCTGACCTGTGAGCGCCAATGTAGATGGTGGCCGATGCTAGTGTGATAAAGTATGGCAGCTCAACATGATGCAGATTGCGGAGGCCTGGGATAGAGCCCAAAGCCAGCGTGCCTATCAAAGCTGTGTACGCTTTCAGCGCATCATCAGAGTCCTGCCACTGCCAGCCTGGCTGAGGCGCCTCCACGCTGCAGTTCAAGAGTCTTGAGTCCATCTGAGCCAGCATGTCTGCCTTGCACTGAACAGAGTTTCTGAAGGCCAGTCACCTTGCATCTGTGGCTGGATCCGAACCTTGCTGAGCAGAGCAACGACCACTGAGTCCTGCTCTGCCTTCTCCCCGACGACTCAGCGTGGCATGCCGACAACTGTGGGGTCTGACACACGCCTGCCGGCCCCAATTGACGGCGACACCACTCAATTGCCCAGGCAGGGCGTTCATGCGGGCTTCCAGAGTGAATCTGGCCAGGCATGCGACTAGGACTTAAACGAGGTTCTGCATGGTCAAAACGATCGCCAAGCCCACGAAAAGCTAGACAATCTTTGGCTTGATTGCTACTATGCTGATCCAGTGTGTATAAGTGTGCTTTCGTCTGGTCAAGGCAGCATGTCCAGGAGTACACATGGTGAGGCATGCCTGCATCGGAAGCACTGGACGGGCACTTGAAGTGCAGGCCACCATACCCTGCTGCAGACATGAAGGCCCTGAAAGCAGAGCTGGAACGTGTGCTGTCAAACAGGCATGGGCTTCAGCAGAAATTTCCGCAGCCCACCGGCCTACCTCCACAGCCTGAGGAGCTTGAAGAGGAGCTGAGGTATGCCACACATTGTCAGCTTGCATGATGCATGCGCATGCGCAGCGTTCCATACGGTGCCCTTGTGAAATGTCCCCACTCTTTGACCATGCAGTGGTGAGGCCAGCATGACCGGTGGCATGTATACCTCCCAGGTTCAGAGCAGCACGGGCTCCCCCTGCAGCAGAGACTACCACTCAGTGGCCAGCTCTGAGGCAGTGGAGCATCAGTCTGCAGGAGGCCCAGGATCCGGCACTGGCCCTGAAAGCTTGAGGTGCTCTGTCAGCAGCCTGGAGGGGGCCACAAGCCAGCAGCCTGTGATGCCCTGCGCTGACAGCGACCTGGCCAGGACCTTTGCTGCCAGAGGCAGCCCTCTGCTGGCTGGCGGCAGGCAGGCTGTGCTGCAGGTGAGCTTGTCAGTAGCAACAGCATTAGATGCTGGGCACAAGATGTTTACACCCGAGGCGCTGTGCATGGCTGAAAGAGGCTCCCTGCTTGCATGGCACCCTGTGGACTGCCGCACTTACTTCAGCAAATGGCAGCTGCAGGCTGCTAGCAGAGAGGCATGCATTGGTTGCACACAAGTGCACATGCTGTGCAGGAGCCAGCCAGCCTGGCAGGCCCTGCAGACCTTGAGGCTGGCATGCAACACTGCAGCCCCTCCACCAGCCCAGAGAGCTGGCTGCTGGAGGCTGGGGAGGCTCACAGTCTGCTGCAAGCTGGCACAGCATGTCAAGCCGGGGCAGCTAATGGAGCTGAGGTGCAGAGGCACACAGGCAAGCCAGCAGTGCTGCCAGCAGGTGGCAGCTTGGCAGCCGCTATTGGCGCTGCAAATGTGCAGACATCGGCAGCCGTCGAGCAGCAGGGCAACTGTCCAGCAGGCTGCCACAAGCAAGCAGCGCATGCTGATGAGGCACATGCCCATGCCTCTGATGCCTCTGGCCTTGGTCAGGCAGCTCAGGAGCACACCAAGCCAAGGATCCCATTGGCTCCCACTAGCAGGCACAATGCCAGTACTGCTGCGGAGCTCGGGTTGGGGCACGGTGCGAGGCTGGCAGTCCAGCTGTTCACCAGCCCTGATGGCGCCCGTAGGCTGCACAAGGGGCAGGCCACTCCCCAGGAGGATGCTGCGTCGCAGTACATTGCTGAGGAGACACGGCAGCAGCAGCAGCAGCCATGGGAGGGTCTTGCTCCTCCTCCTGCTGCTGCTGCTTCCTCTGGCATGGCAGAGAGCGGCTCCACCAGCAGCCTTTCTGGCCCGCCATCTGTGGAGGCGTCCAGCCATTCCCCTGGCTGGAGCAGGCCTTCAGCCGTCTCGCCTGGCTTCAAGACGCCGATGGGGGCCAGAACAAGCAGGACAGGGAGCATGGCAGCGGAGGACGCCATGCCCAACTTTTGGACGCCTGCAGGAGGCAGGGCCAGCAGTGGAGGTGGAGGGAGCGCAGCAGCACAGGCCGTCACTCCCCAGCTGTGGCGCACCAACACTCTGGCAGTTGCCGGCGGGGTGAGGGCAGGCCTGGGGACAGACTCTGCCAGGGCAGGGACCCCAGGCAGCATCAATGCAGCTACCAGCATTGCCTCAGACTTCAGGGCAGGGATGCCAGTTGTCCCACGCCAGCAGGGCCCAGAAGCGGAGGGTGCTGCACTGCCCCAGGCTGGAGGCCACAGCAAGCACTTCAAAGGCATGGCTGAGGACCTGGAGTCAGTTGGCAGCCCTCCCAACACCAACACGCCCATGCGGACGCTGTCTCAGGTACCAGTGCTGCACGGCAGGACCACCAAGTGGCCCCTGCCCGCAGCATGCGCCTCTACGTGCTTGAGGGGTACCGGTTGCAGACAGGTTGTTGAGGGCTGTGCGCTGCGCACTGCGCAGTTTGCAAGTGGTGCAGCTGATGCCAAGAAATCGTGCTGATCGCATGCTGCCGGGGCAAGACACATGCAGCCCGCGCCCTGCCCAGCATCTGCACCAGAAGGTCACACAAAACAGCACTTTTTCTTTGACTCAGACCTGGGCACCATGCAGGCACTAGTAGAGCAGCACCAGCAGGCGCCTCAATCCCAGGAGGCACAGCAAGGGGTCCTTAGAGGGCCAGCAGAGGTGGAGACAGATGGTGTGGCCATGCAGGAGCAGGCACAGGCTCTGGAAGCTGCGCTCAGGGGCAGCCAGGCCGTGGTGCAGCACAACCTGCTGGCTGCAGAGGAAGGCATGGCCACGCTGCTGGCCAGACTGCGAGGATCAGGGCAGGTGGGAGTCACCTGAGTGGCCAGGCAGTGGCTGCATGCAAGCTTGGGCTGCCTGGCAATGCTGGCACTCCCTGGGCTGATGACATGGCAACATTGAGAGTGTTGACTTGGCGGCTTGGGGAACTCAGGGATGAGCAACATAGCGAAATGATGCAGCACGTGTGTGTGCCAGGCCTCCAGGCTGCCTGACCCTTCTGTGTGTGCCCTGCAGCCGGCGTCTCCAGCTCTGTACCAACATCAACACCAGGCAAGGCATCAGCGACATGCATCTGCTGAAGAGCTCGGGGACCTGCGCAGCACCCAGACACAGCTTGAGGACAGCAGCCGGTGCGCCTTGGCAGGTTTTGGGCAGTGCGTCTGCTGCCAGAATGCATTGGGTGGGCTGGCGTCATGTGTTACAACGTAAAACAGCTGGCCATGGCTGAGGCATGACCTGTCTGCTGCTGCTCTTTGCTGTGCCAGTCCTGCTGAGCAACTGCTTTGCTGCCTGTGTCACGCTTCTCTGAGGCTGCCCTGTCTGACAGCTTTGCATCTGAGCACACGTTATGTTGCAGGACCGTCCTGCAGCTGCAGCAGGAGATGAGCGACTTGAGGGCTGAGCGGCACCAGGCCAAGCTGCAGCCCCTCATTGAAGTGACCTCGGCCCGGAGGCACATTGATGCCATGACCCAGCAGATGGGCGTGCAGCAGCAGCAGCTTTCTGCAGCACACAGGGACTTGCATGCAGTCTCTGTGCAGCTTTCTGAGCAGGCTGCTGCTGCCCACAGCGCAATTGAGCAGCTTCAGAGGTGCCAGCTGCACCTGTCAGAGCGAGAGGCAGTCCACAGCAGCCAGCTGCAGGCCGCGCAGGAGCAGCAGCAGGCCACCGCTGAGCAGCTGTCCCGTGTACAGCGCCAGCTGCACGAGGCTGAACAAGGCCATGCTGCAGAGCTCAGGCAGGCAGCCGCGCAGCACCGGGCCACGCAGCAGCAGCAGGACGAACTGCAGCAGCAGCTGCACAGCATGCTGCACAGGCATGAGGCAGAGCTCAGGGCCCTGCAGGCTGCTGGAGAGGCTGCCTCAGATGAGGCTCATCGCCTGCAGCGGCAGCTGGAGCAGGAGAGAGCCTCGCAGGAGGCCCAGCACAGGGTGAGGAGACCAGGGATATGCCTCCACATATGAGGCATGTACGACAGGGCACTAGACAGCAATTTTAGGCAATGCCGCCACACATGAGGCACCCATGACAGGCCATGCCTTGACTACATAGGCGGCTCGCCATGGGCACAAAAAAGTAACCAAGGTAACATCAGATCCGGTGTCCAGGTGCTTTGTGAGCGTGGCACAGGCAGCCATTCTGGTGTCTGACTTGCTTGTCAGAACTGCTGCGAAGGATTGGCTGCAACGCCTGCCAGTCTGCCCTGCAGGCGTGGCAGCAGGCGCTCAGCCAGCGGCATGCCGCTGAGGTGGGAGAGCTGCAGGCCCAGCTGCATGAGAGCGTGGCCCTGCTGTCAGAGGCGGAGGAGCAGCTCAGGATGCGCGATGACGAGCTGACTGCCCTTCAGGAGGGCCTCCATGCACATGACAGCAGCCCTCCTGGTAGGCTCTGTAGGGCACAGCAGTACCTTGGCCCGTGGCAATCCTGCAGTTGACCCCTTCACATCTCCTGGCTACATAGTAATGTCAGTGTAGCAGAGGAGCAGTGGGTGGGTGCTGACTGCCCCGTAGCATGCCCGCTGCACCCTGGCGTGTCACGCAAGCAGGAGCTCATGTCACAAATCAGGAGCGGCTCAGCCAGCTTTCATTGTCCACGTTGCAATGGTCAACCCTTGAGTACCTGCCACTGTGCTGACTTCCTGCAGACCTCCTCGACAGTGAGCCCCACAGTACAGGGAGCACCCTAGAGCATCAGTGTCTGGAGGCCAGCCCAGCAGATTGTGCTGCTGAGCAGCCTGAGGAGCGGATGGCAGGTCAGGGCAGGCTGCAGGTGGAAGCTGGGGTGCAGACTGGAGAGACAGCGCCTGGCTCTGGCATGGAGGAACTCTGCAGCTGCTGCGAGCTGTTGCGGGCGCAGCTGAAGGGTGACCAGCTGAGCAGGGCAGCCGAGGTGCAGCAGCTTCAGGAGGGCCTGGAGCGGCAGCACCAGGCAGAGCTGGCGAATACGCAGGCGCAGTTGCAGGCGGAGAGCGATCGCCTCTGCCAGGAGCTGCAGAGGACTCAGGCACAGCTGGCTGTCAGCAGGGAGGCCTGCAGCCAGGCAAGATAGCAGACTGTGCCTGCCAGCTGTGCTGTTGTCAGGGCTGCAGCTGAGCTCTCTGCAGTAGTGCTGCATGTACTGCATTCTCAATTTCAGAAACTGGTTGAGTGAGGGTTGTCTCACTGCAGCATAGGCCTAAGCAAAGGCTGCTGGTGTCAAGCACAACTCAGAACCTGATCACTCCTTGCAGGCAGAGGCAGCTGTCGCCAGATCTGTGCAGCTCGAGGGCGAGACAGGCCTTCAATCGGCTGAGGCAAGCAGCTCATCGCTAGGAGCAGAGCTCAAGGCCTCCAAGGTGCAGAGCCTGCTCAGCGCTGAACAGCAGGACAGGCGCAGCTGTGATAACCTGGCTCAGGAGCTGGCTGGCGCTCAGGAGCTTGCAGCCAGGCAGCAGGCTGACCTGCAGGCACTGCAGGGCCAGCTGGCTGCAGAGCGCCAGGAGGGCGGTCAGCTGCGGGCATCCCTGCATGACCTCCAGCAGGACCTGCACGCTGCCCAGGCCCGGCTGCAGAGCTCTAAGGAGGCACTCGCGGCCCAGCAGGCCACCCTGCAGGCTGCATGCCAGCGGGCTGCTGAGCTGGGGCTGGAGTGTGAGCAGCTGCAGGGAGAGCTGCAGGGTGCCGAGGAGCGGCACTGGGGGCACAGCGCAGAGGCAATCCTGGTGGCACAGCAGTTGGCTGCGTCTCAGGCAGATGCTGCCCTTTTGAGGGAGCAGTTGCAGGAGAGCTCAGAGCACCAGCTTCAGCAGCAGGCTGAGCTGACGCGCCTGCAGAGGGAGCTGGCTGACTCCAGCCAGCAGCAGCAGCGCTCTGACAAGGAGCAGAGGGCGCTGCGGGATCAGCTGGCTGAGGCAGATGCTGCAGCGCAGGCACAGCAGGCAGATCTTGAGGAGGCTGCCTGCCAGGCACAATCCAGTCGCCAGGAGCTGCAGACTCTGCAGCGTGAGCTGGCTGCTGCTCAGGGTGAACTGGAGTGCCTGCATGGGCAGCTGCAGGCTGCAAGCTCTCAAGAGCAGCTTTTGAGGAATCAGCTCCAGGATCTGGAGCAGCAGGTGGCTGCCTCTCAGCAGCAGGCAGCAGAGCTGCAGGAACAGCTGCAGGCAGCAGTGGAGCAGCGGAGCAGCTATGAGGCAGAGTCGCAGGTGCGAGACAGGGCGGCCCTGTAGCTGCTGGCAGGGGTCAACCTGTGGGCTGGCCTCTGCCCTTGCTTCTCAATCAGCTGACTCTGCTTCTGCCAGTGGTGGTGTTCGAAGCTGAACCCACCATTTCCATGCCTAACACTGCCGCTGAGACAAGGAGGCCTTGCAGTGCAGTGTCAGAAGTAGGCTGTTCTGTCTGGCCTGGCAGCCTTGATTTTAAGCAACTGCCCCTACCCAGACCTCAGCTGCATCCTGTCATGCAGGTGCTGCTGCAGCAGGTGAGAGAGATGCAGGGTCAGCTGCAGGAAGCTCAGGAGCAACAGAGCATCCATGAGGCGGAGTCTCAGGTGTGCAGGGCAGCATCACGCTTTGCAGTGCTGCTGCGCCTGTTGAATCATGCACTGGGTGCAAGCAAGTTGCACACACCTCAACGCTGCTTTGTCCCTGCCAGGCTGCAAGCCCGCATCCAACGAAAGTCTCCTGCTGGAGCAGCAAATGCTGCCCTCATCGGCAGGTGTGTCGTCTTGCAGATGCAACAGCAGCAGCCAGGGAGGCAGGCTGCTGCATCCTACCATCCACCCTTGCCCACAAAGTTCACTCTCTGCATCTGTTGGAGCAGAGAAGACTGCTTTACTTGACACCATTGGTCACATTGGTTCTGGCATGCAGGTGCTGCTGCAGCGGCTGGCGGGGCAGGCAGAGCGCACCCAGCAGCTGGAGGGGCAGGCGCAGCAAGCGGAGGCTGTGCAGCTGGAGCTGCAGACTGGCCTGGAGATGGCTGGGGCACGCCTGTGCCTGGTGCTGGCGGCCTGGATGTGTGCAGTGGCCGCCAAGCACAAGGTGGGGTCCTGTTCTGCCACGTGTGGCGCACTCCTGGCTGCATGACTGTATGACTTGGCTGCCAAGCACAGGGTGGGCAGCAGTTGGAGTGCTGATGTCAGTGGTGCTTATGCCCTGCTTGTGCACCTGACTCCCAGGCATCAGGTCGCTGAAAGGTCTACAGCCGCGTGTGCCTGATGCTGGCAGCACGATGGCCTACCAGCATGCCAGGGCAGCCAAGCGGACCGTTCACTCCCTCGCCTGCCACGTGTAGCTTGCAGGGCTTCACCAGGATTGCCAGTGTCTGGTGGCAACCAAGCACGATCCCACATGCACAAGCAGTTTCAACCTGGGGCTTGTCCCTCGCTCACCGCCACAAAGCGAAGTTGCACACTCGGCATGTCTGGTTGTGAGCAGCAAGCCTGGTCTGCAAGGTGGCAGGAACTAGAGGAGCTATTCACCGCAAGGCCTGTGCTGCAAACAGCCCAGGCTGGGCCTGAAAGACAGGAAACTCCTGGCATTCCAAGTGGCGTGCTGGGGCTGTGGACAAGATGTGCTGAGGTTTGCTGGCCTGTGTGAGTCCAGGCCGAACTGGGCTGGGCAGATGCCACGGCCAGGATCCACGCCGTCTGTGCGCCCTCCCACAAGTCGCTCAGCTGCAGCGCGACAGCATCCCCTCTCAGGCAGCCCGCCGCCCAGGTGATGCCCCCGCTACCATGTGTTTTTCAAGCTGCCCCGCACCCATCCTCAGCTTCCTTAGCTGTGTGCACCACTGTCTGCATGCCTTTTCTGCAGCATTGGTAAGCCTGTGCAGCCAGCCTGGCACTGAATGCAAGATAGCAGCTGCTCATGTTGTGGAACTGGCTTTTCAGATATTGGCACCCATGCTACTCTGCAGGAGGGGCAGCTGCTGGTTCACAGCGCACCCAGCTCCCCACCAGCCCGCCCCAGCCCATGCCTGCAGGCTGCAGATGAGGTTGCATTTGTGCAGCTCCCCGGCCCAGCAGGCACCAGTCCCTCACCCGGCGCAGCCGCTGAGCCTTGGAGGCCTGAGCAGAGCCAGGGCCTTCTGCCAGATCAACGCAACGCTCTGGGGTACCAGCAGTATGAACAGGCAGCGGCAGCAGGGCCAGCCGCAGGGCTGCTCCTGTCAGAGGGGCCTCTTCAGGAGCAGAGCGTGACACCGGAGTTCTGGGGCAGCAGCAGCCGTCAGCGATCCCAGTCGCCTGCACGGCAGCTCAGCGGCAGCCAGCAGCAGCAGTGGCAGGCAGGGCAGAAACAGAAAGGGAGCAGCAGCAGCAGTGGCCGTGCAGAGAGGCCACGGCAGCCCAGCCCTCTGCTGGCAGCTGCCCGGGCCAAGGCTGCCGCTGTAGAGGCGCAGCACCACCGTGAGTCGAGCTGGCCTGTCATGAACATGGCATGCGAGCTCCTGCTGAGCGTTCCAAACAACAAAAGCATTGCTACTTCCGCCTTCCAAGAGGTTGCAGGCTCTTTTCTGCCTCAATCAACATGTCTGCTCTGGCGTTTTGCTTGGTGGTGCGTGAGCACAGCAGCTGATGGCCTGCGCCTCACCCACCAGTGCCAACTACTGCTAAATTCTCGCCGAGCGAACTCAGGCTGCTGACAGCAGAAACCCATCACGATGCGTCGCCCCTGTGCCCTGCAGTGCGCAGCAGGGGCGGGAGGGCTGGGCCCCCAGCCCAGCTGTCAGGCTGGACGCCTCGGACCCATGTCTCGCCCCATAGGCGCCTGTCCCTGAGCTCAGATGCCTCAGCCACAGGTAGTGCTGGCAGGGGGCCTGTGCCGGCTCAGCTGCTGGCTGCCGCCAGCCGCACGTCTGCAGCACAGACAGGCAGGGCCAGCAACGGTGTGGGCAGGCAGCAGAAGCAGGTCACCGGCAGGCACAAGATCGCGGCTGCCGCCAGCAGCCCTGCCCCTTCGCTGGGCAGCAGGTCGGCTGGGAGCGCCTCAGGAGCCAGCACCAGCAGCAGAGCACAGTCCAAGGCGCCTGCAAGGCGCCTGTCAGCAGCGCTTGCTGCAGACAGCAAGATGGTGGTGCGGCGCAGCGCAGGCTCCGGCAGCGGAGCTGCCAAACCCCGGGCGACCAGCAGCGGCAAGGCGCAGGCGCTCAAGAGGTGCAAAGGCAAACGTTGCTGGGCGTGCTGCTGTGTAACAGCATTGCCCTGCAGGCTGCCTGGGGCAGGCGTCAGCAATGCATAGCCGTTTGTCAAGCAGGCACCAGCCTGGGGGCTGGCAGTGGCAGGAGGTGTGAGACTGTGTGCATCAGGCCAGGGGTTATGAGGCTGTGTGCGGTAGCCTGGTTCTGTGGTGGGCATGGTTCTGAAGATGTGGAGGGGGCACACCAGCAGCAGCGGCAGGCAGAAAAGGCCGCGAAGAAGGGTGCGGCAGCCTGTCGTTGTGATGTTCAACGTGCTGGCAGATCAAGCAGTCCAGGTCCTGCTAGCTTTCTGTCTGC
Organism: Asterochloris erici; assembly: GCA_019693375.1. Taxonomy (NCBI): domain Eukaryota; kingdom Viridiplantae; phylum Chlorophyta; class Trebouxiophyceae; order Trebouxiales; family Trebouxiaceae; genus Asterochloris; species Asterochloris erici. Next base: position 167,943 of record JAAMXJ010000474.1, read on the forward strand.
CTGTGTGCTGCTTGCGGACACATCTCTGCAACAGCCTGCCCTGAGCCTCAATCTTGTACTGGTGCCATTGTCCTGCACCAGGGGTGCTGGCACAATCTGGACAATGTCCTGAGGGAGCTACTGGTGCTGCAGCCGCCTCAGTGGCAGTGGAGCCAGCCCTGTGCCATGGCAGGACAGTCGGATTCAGGAAGCTGCCGCGGAGCTGCCTGTGGGCTTCCCAGCACCTCTGGGAGCAGGGCTCAGAGCCCCTCAGGGTCAGCATGAGTTTCTACCAGGCGGGGAGGCTGTGCCAACCCCCAACGTGAGTGTTGCTCCAGCTGTGCTGTCAGACATGAGCCCCGCCGCCTCTGTGCATCCTCATACGCCACCCTCCAAGGCAGGCCAAGAGCTCTGAGCCTGCCTGTCAGAACACTGAGGCTCAACTTGCGGCTGCAGGCACTTGCTCACGGGTTGCAGGCGACGAGATCAGAGTGGCTGGCCTCACAGGGGGCTGCCGCGGAGGAACCTGCCCATGGTGAGCTGCTTTCAGCTGCAACTTGTGATTTCCAGAAGGGTTGCCCTGTCATGGAGTCCAGCAATGATCTGCTGGTGGGCCGAGTGAGGTGGGTCTGCTGCCTTGCTGTGGCACCTACAAATGCCATATTAGCACTGCTGTGCGGCAGGCTGACTTCCTTTAAAAGGCATGGGCTGGGCAAGCTGTGTTGCGTTGCCCCCTGTGGCACCCACAGTTACACCATGGGCAGGGTTGCTGCTTGTGCTGCTTGCAGGGACGCCCGCTGGCCTCAGGGCCATGTCCGTCCTGAGGGATCTGGGCATGCTGCAGCAGATGGCCAACACAAGAAACCAGGGAGGCAGCCACTCCACCTCACTCCTGACTGCCGCCAGCAGGTAAGGACCACTGGTGGGATTGGCGAACTGGTGCTGTTTGAGCTGCACGGGCACTGTTTTGTGTGCACCTTACAGGGAATCAGCAAGAAGGGTTTCCCTCCAGTTGACGCCGCTGGAGGACCTGTTGGGTCGACTGCATGCACAGGTGAGCGCCGGGAGCAGCCACCAGGCTCTTTGCAGCATACGAGCGGCAGCTGCCTTGCCGCAGCGTGCGTGTGTGCTGCATGTTGTTGAGCCACCACAAGGCAGGCCAGCATGATTTGGGATTGCTGCAATCAAGCCCAGGAAGTCCAGCCATTTCGCTGCAGGGCTTGTGACCATCTCAGTGGCGCTGTTCACATGAAAGTCTTTCTAGAGGAAGTTCAGTGGTGTCTGTCCTGAAACTTGGAAAACAGACTTTGCATTTGCATTCAACATCGTCAGTCCCCTCTGCTATGGCACAATATGAACTGATACAACACAGGGCAGCTAAAGTACACCCTGCCAAGGGAGCGAACCCACATTTCTCGCATGTCTTTGTCAGACTGCTAAGCCAGCCTCACATGTAAGGTAGTCGGCTGATGTGGGAGTGAGCAACAGGGCCTCAGGAGACAGTCGTACTGGCGTCAGCCAATATGAAGAGATATGATGCTGCCATTGACAGGGCATAGGCCAGCCCAAGAGCCCTATTGCGTCTGGCAGCTTGCTTTGCCAGCCGCTCTGTCTGCTTGGACCGCTCACCCATTATGCGCTCACGCTCTGGGAAGTAAGTAGCATTGCCTGCAGAACCTCAGGTCTGCAGAGTGAGCATTGCACACAGCCGGCCACATCTGTCTGCTGCGTTGTCAAGGGTAAGGGAGGTCACAAGAGGAAAACTGCTGTGGGCAGCATTGCGGCCGCCAAAACAGCTCAATCATTGGCTGTATGGATACAAAACTGCCATGCAGATGTGAGTGGGCTGGCCACCCCTGTCCTGCAGACACAGCTACCACCCAGCCAGCTGCCAAGGCCACAAGGGCCACCCGCCTAGCAAATTGTCCTACCTTGCTTGTCAAAGTATCGGGAGCCACGAGTTGGCGCCATGGCAAATTTGGCAAGTGCCCTGGCAGGAGTGAGATACTTGATATAGCTGGAGCTCTTGTGCCGGGCCACCACTGTGCGCACCCTTGGGACCAGGAAGGCTGCCACTGTCTCAGGCTGCAGGAACAATACAGGCAGTTAAGCTGCAATCAGGTTTCCCTGCAACAAAGCGAGTCTTAGCAACAAGCTGTATGCAAAAGTGCTCACTTCAGCAAGCCAGCTGGACATGCAAGCTTGCCTGCAGAGCATAGCAAAGCAGCAGCAGGCAGGTGCATCACTCGTGGGGGTTGGCACATGGTCCAGTGGCAAGGGGGAGACATAGGCAGGGGCACGCATGCATTTTTGCAGCCGTGCCCCACCTGCTCACACAGGATGTTGAAGATCTGCTTGTTGGCATAGGTGGCGCCGTCCAGCAGGAGGTCAGTCAGCACCATGCCGGGGGACAGAGTGTGGATGCCCACGGGGCTACTCAGGGCCCCTGCCTCAGCTACGAGGCTCTTCCCTAGGTGGGCCACACCTGCAGCAACGCACAACAGTGACTCTGCAGCCGATAGGGCCCCTGCCTCCCTTCTGAGGCTGTTTCCCAGGAACACCACAGCTGCAGCGTGAGACATCAGGGAACCTCCACCCTGTAGGGCGCCTGCCTCAGCTTTGAGACTCTCTCCCCGGTAAGCCATACCTGGGCAGCATATGACAACAGTGTTTCTGCAGCCTGTGCTCTGCCTAGTGGCCCCGCCCAGGTAGCAAGAGCTGCCAGGCTGAATGACGGCCTGCTGGCGTGTGCAGCTTGCTGCCTTGGGCAGCTTGCTGGTGGCATCATGGGCAAGAAAGCCAGCGCCAACACAGCCACTGTTAGCCACAATCAGCACTTGGGCACATCACACCAGTGCACAGCAGCGAGGTGGATTTTGGAATGTTCCCACCACCCAGTCTGAGACATTGCTCCAATGACGATGATCACCCACTAGTGACAGCAGCCCCACCACCCCATGTGCGAGTCAACAAGCCGTCGATGCCACTCGCAACACAGCACCCTTGCATGCAGCCGCCCAGCATGGGTCACATGGACCCCTCAAAAGAGCACTCAGAAGCCCCACCAGCCTTGGTGGCCCCATAAGCCGCATACTGCGGGGTGGGCATGCCGTCAGCCCCCGCGCCGTCCATCAGAAAGATGTGGCCTCCCTGAGGCTGCCGTCCCATCAGCTGCATGGCGGCCCGTGTGCACAGTAGGGTGCCCAACAGGTTTGTCTGCACAACGCGCTGCAGCTGCTCCGGACGGGCATCCATAAAGGACTGCATAGGACACGCAGGGACTTTGGCAGGGTGTACACGAATGAATTGCAGACCCCAGGCCAAAAGCTGAGAGAGGTGGCTGAGGCTGGTGAACGCCTTGACAGGGGCAGCTATGATCATCAGGACATTGGAATTGCACACAGCTGCTGCAAGCATGCTTCCATGCAGCTGCAAGCATGCTTCCATGCAGGTTTGCAGTGGGCACTGGTCTCTGCAAAGGGTCGTGGCTGTGAACAGTGCAGTGCGAGACTGTGCCTTGACCACATGTCTGCTGTGCATGAGAAGATGCCATTGGCTGCTCAATGCCACCATGAGACAGCCAGACGTGACAGCTGCCACAGAACAAATCTGCAGTGCAGGTGACGGACCTGAAAGCTGCCACTGTAGCCAGCATTGTTGATCCACACATCGACTGTGCCCAGCACGCTTTCGGCGTACGCTGTGAGGTAGGCCACGCCGGCCGGGCTGGTCACATTGCACTGCTGCCCAAAGATCTGGATGTCTGGCCCCACCTGCGGCACAAGCAGCAAGAGGTCGAGTTTGCCTGCCAACTTTGTGGTGAGGACCAGCTCCTTGTGGCTTCTGAGGTGGGCAGGAAGGTGCCTGCACAGGGCCCGCCTCACCTGCCATGCGTCTCTTTGCCACGGAACAGCAGGGGGCAGCCAGCATCAGTGCAGCCCAATGCAGGGGGGCAGTCAGTCTGCCGCCACTCCCATGAGCAGCCTGTGAATGCTGAGGCTGGCAGGGTAGTGTTCTGCAGAGCTGTCTGAGACAGGGGCACAGCTGTGGGGCCCCTACGCATGCAGGGCAGCCCAGCGGGCACAGACCATGTCTGTGTGCAGTGCGATCTCAGGTGCAATGGTGCGGCACATGGCAAGCAGCCGCCTCACCTCAGAGCGCAGCTCAGCGATGACCTGCCGCAACCCTCTCAGGGAGCGTGACGTGACGACCACCTTGTCGCCAGCCCTGCATGCCGAGGCGGTGCAGCATCACAGGCTTGACCAAGCTGTGCAACAGCACCAAGAGCGTCCTCAATCTTGCAGCCGGGCCAGATTGCCAACTGTGCAGCGCTGGCTTCCTGCAAGCTGCAAAGGCAGTGCAGTGTGAACTCCTGGACCGTGCTCTACAAAGTAGACAGGAGCACTCCTGTTGCAGCAGAGTGAAGTTCCCTGCAGTACAATGTGTCATGCTGACATTGATGCACTGCACACAGAATTCTGGTGCCCAGGCAGCAGAGCCTTAACCCTTGCTGCAGAGCTTGTCAGCACTGCCCCATGTTGCGCACTGCAACTCAACAGGCTGCAGGGCTGCCCCACAGCAATGCACTGCCTGTCCAGGTTCGCGCAGCACCCACTCACCTGAGAAACTCTCGTGCAATGGCTTTGCCGATGCCCTTGCCACTGCCCGTGACCACTACTGACAGCTGCGTGCGAGGCGCTCGCCAGAAGCGGCGCATGCCTGCGCGATTTAGACAGGTAAACAGAAGCCCCACGCCAGCACCCAGCAGGGTGGGCAGCCATGCCGGCTGCTCTGCAGCCCCTGCAGTGGCAGAGGAGAGACAAGCTGATTACACATATGTGAAAGAGTCGGCACAAGAGAGGCCCATGTGTGCCTGCTTTGAGCAAAGTCATGGCATGCGCATCACGCCTGTGTGGTATGGCTGAGAGAGCTGCATCCTGGTCCATGTGTGCTGTGCCACAGGCGGCCTGACACGGCAAGGGCCCTTGAAGTCCTCCTCCTCTTGTAAACAAACATCTATTTGCAGAGGCCCGCCCTACAACAGAGCATCTCACCTGACAGGTGGCATGCCGCGGCCAGCACGTACGCTGATGCCAGCACCAGGCCCACAGGCTTGTGAAGCCCATCCAGCGGCACTTGCTGCAGCCAGCCCTGCAGTGCTGGACGCCCATGGTGGCCAGCGCCCTGGTCAGTCATCCCGTCAGGGGCCACGTGGGGAGAGCCTCGCCTGGTGCCCCACAGGTCAGGCTCGGCAGTCGCGCCTGCCTTGTCCCAGCTGGGTGCTGCCTCAGCATCAGCCCTGCGGGGTGCGAGGACTGTCCGGCCCGCAGCTGCCTGCCTCATGGCATTGTCTGTGCTCCACCTGCTGAGCCCTGGGGCTGTGATCCCCTGAGTCTGCACTCGACCGGCAGCAGGCCTTCTGTCTGACCATCGCTCAGGGGCAGCCTCCCCAAATCCCTCACGCTTCACAGAGGGCGCCCAGCCTGCCTGTGCTCCTGCGCTGCTGTCGCGCTGGCGCCGCTCCTGCTGTGGGGGCGCCTTCTGGGACGCAGCAGGGGCTGTACAGCCGGCTCTGATGGTGTATAGCCTGCTCATTGAACCACAGCGTAGCCTGATGGCGGGGAAACGCCAACTCAGCCTCGGCTGGAGCAGCAGGCAGCCCTGGCTGCCAGGCTTGAGTTGTTGAATGCCTGCAACATGGAAAAGAACTGCCACGCAGACCCAACAGAGCAAGCTTAGAAAGAAGCAGACAGCCAGCATGTGCTGTGTCAGCAGGACTGCTGTGTGCAACAACAAAGCTCACCTTAGGCTCAAGTCATCCACAGGCTCGGCAAGCATGATGCATTGAAGGGGCCAAGGCGCCCGAAGTGTACCGCTTGAGTTTCGTGTCTTGGAAAGCAAGTGGCATCCAGTCAAAAGGCTTGGACAGACAGCTTGGAGCTGTCAAGGCTTGCCAGACAGGCCATCGAGGGCTGATGAGCAGATCCACAGCTGCTTCACCGAAGCCAAAACTGACCTCGTGTTGGTGAGTCTCCAGCTGAATTCAACGCAGCTGCGGTCGCCTAGGTCACCCAGCCCGTTTCAAACTCAAAGCACTGCCATGCAGATCGGCACAGCAGCTCAAACACAACGTGCACTGCTACTGCTACAATATGGCACCTGCAATGTGCACAACCAGCCACACCTCAAGCAGCAATCTAGCAGGACTGCACAGCCTGCAGCTAGATACAGAGGTGCGCATTGCACTCTCCCCTGACAGTGTTGTTTGACTGAGCCGTCGGGTGCTCAGAGCTGGCAATGTTGTGCTGCAGGTGCCTTCAGATGTCAAGCTGCTCAGCAGGCCAGTGTGGCCAGTCCTGCCTCCAGCGCAGGCACCAAGCGCAAGCGCCAGTCAGACCCCCTGCTCATCGTGGAGAGAATTGCACGAACCCACGATGGAGAGAGGATGCTGTTTCAGGACCTGACTTTCACACTCAATCGTGGGGACAAGATGGTGGTTGTTGGCCCCAATGGCATTGGCAAAACCTCTCTGCTGAGGCTTCTGGCAGGTGAGTTGGTTCTGTTGAGGCTGGCTCGCTGTTTCGGCCCAGTGGCTGACCTGCGCCGGGTGACTGCAGTCAAACAGCAAGCCACCACCCTGCCAGGCTGTGCAGTGCTGCTGGCAGCGGGTCAGGCAGCTGTCAGGTCTTACAGATGCACCCTCTGGGAATCAGCAGGAGTCATTGTTGTAATGCTCTGAGCCCCATTTGGCAACATCCTTGACATCAGCATGCCGCTGCGCCTGAAAAGAGCACCTTGGTGCAGGTGTGGATGAGCCTGATGCTGGTCAAGTCACCAGGCGCCGGGGGGGCACAGCAGGTTATCTGCCGCAGGACCCTAGCTTTCCCCCTGAGTGAGCTGCTTCAGCCCAGCTGCGAACCAATGCCAGCTGCCCACCTGCATGCTCTGTCAGGTCCCTGCAGCGACCCGTGACGCCACAGCTATGCCTACAACAGTGATCTGAGACACTCCTGTGATCTAAAGAATTGCCCCCCAGCCTGCTTTCCTGCCAAAGTGGAGTTTGAAGCTAGCCAGACCATCTGCCAGCAGGGCAGAGCCTCAGTTGCAGCCCTCAGCCTGCATGCTGCTGCTGTGCAGGTGCACAGTGCTAGACGCTGTTCTGCAGTCAGACTCCAGCATAGCCAATGCAGTGCTGCAGTATGAGGTTGCACTGCAACACCCTGAGAACAAGGCTGCTTTGGAGCAGGCCTATGACAGGTGGGGCCTGTATTCATGATTTGTTCACAGGCAGAAAGACTGTGTCAGGCAACAGCAGTTGTCATGCCCCGTGCTACAATGTGAGGCAACTGTGAAGCGCTGACCAGGTGCATGGCTAGCAGCCCACTGCTGTCAGCACTGGGCCACATGCTGTCAGGTCAGCAGCGCTGCTGAGACAGACAAGTATTGCCAGGCACTGCAGCTGCCCACTGACTTGCCGTTTTGGACTTGACTCCACTTCCCAAGCCCTCCACATTATGTTGTTATGTGCAGGATGCATGCTCTAAATGGCTGGCAGCTGCAGTCTGAAGCGCGCAGCATCCTGAGCAGCCTGGGCATTGAGGACCTATCACGCAAAATGAAGGGCCTGTCCGGTGGCCAGCGCAGGCGGGTCGCCCTTGCCGCATCCCTGCTGGCCAAGCCAGACCTGCTGGTGTTGGATGAGCCCACCAACCATCTTGACCTGGTGGGTTGCCGCTTCCCTGCTGGCCAAGCCAGACCTGCTGGTGTTGGATGAGCCCACCAACCATCTTGACCTGGTGGGTGCTGGGCAGCAGATGAGTCGCTTCAGCTGGGCCCCCCAGTGCAGTGGGGTCCTCAAGCTTGCCTGCTGGCAAAGCCAGACCTGTGGGTGCTGAATGAGACCCCCAGCCCCTCCTCCCAATCGCCTTGGTCTTGTAAATGCCGGTCAGCTGGTCTCCGTGAGACATTGTCGAGGTCATCTCTGAGCACCAGACTGGCAGTGTTGCTTTCACACTGCCGCACACCTTGAGTGCGCCTTTAAATGGCCAGGCCGCAGCACCGCTCTCTCCCTCATCATCAACTCATCGAGTGTGGAAACAATTGTACTGTACAACCACAGCCTCAGTTTCAAGATAGGAGTCTTACCATCTGCATTCTGTGCCCCTCTGCAGGGTGCTATCACATGGCTGGAAACAAAGTTGAAGCTCTCTGACATGACTTTGTTGATGGTGACCCACGACCGGACCTTCATGGAATCAGTGTGCACAGGTGGGCTGATGCCATTGTAAAGCCATTGTAATACTGAAGCCCCCATTATGCGCCAGCTAAGGTGGGATGAGCTTGATTGCAGGCATTGTGGAGATGGACAAGAACTCGACCCACCTACATCCATTTGGGGGACCTGGCAGCTGGGACAGGTACAAGGAGGTGAGCATGCATGCCCGCGTCTTACATGCACTGGCCCAGGCATGAGGTTCAAGCGCCCATTTGTCTGCTGAACATGGTGCCTGCAGTGAGCTGATGACAGCAGGCCTTGCCAGCCTTTCAAGCGGTGATGCTTGATGTGACAAGGTCTGTGCTGCAGCTGCAGGAGCGCCACGGCAGGCGTGGCCCTTGGCACCTGCTGCACACAAGATCATTGCCCTTGCAGAAGCTTGCAGAGCGATGTTGACTTGAGCTTGTGCCTGCAGCTTTGGGAGCAGCGCGGCGAGGCCCAGGCTGAGGCAGCAGCTCGCTGAGAGGCATGCACCTGTACTTGCAGAGGCTGTACGTGCAGAGACGTTGATGCAGCATTGTGCCTGCTGCAGCTGCGGGAGGAACGTCGCCAGGCGCAGGCCAAGGCAGCAGCCGATGCCAAGACACAGCTCATCAAAGAGACTGAGTGGATGCGGCGGCAGCCCAAGGCGCGCAGCACCAAGGCCAAGTTCAGAGAGGACGCCTACTATGTGCTGAAGGCAGCTGCCCGCAGCGGGCCCGCCAGGGACACCAAAGTTGACTTTGGCGGCGCAGAGGGAACCCGACAGGTGGGTTATTATAGCACCTACAGCTGCAAGGCTGCAGCAACCCACAAGCTGCCCAGACAGCTGGCTATGACACCGTACAGGACGCTCAGGTGAATTGCTGTCTGTGCATTGACACCTGGGCAGCAACCCCACGAGACGCACACGAGTGTGGAGCTGCGGCACGATGGTGCATGACAGGTGTTGTCATGGAGGAGTGGCCGCTGCAGGCTCACCATTTGCATTCTGCATGCAGCTACATCGAGGTGCTAGCACCAGCAGCCCTGCAAGCTGAGCAGCTGAGTTATGCTGCAGCTGTGCATGCGCTTCACGGCTTCGTTGTTGCAGAGCTGGTGTTGAGGCCCAGTGGTGGCTCTCTGCGAGTTGCACAGGGAGCCTGTTGGCACGCAGTCAGCTTGCTGGTCAGCAAAGCTGGTCTCTGCACCAGGGGCCATTGCACAGTGTTCTGCGTGGTTGAGGACTGCGCGTCAACCCAGGCAGTCAACCTGCCCAGCTCACTCGAGGCTCTGCACTGCAATGCAGGGAAAGAAAGTCCTCATCATGGAGGATGCCTGCTGCAGCTCTGGTGGGGAGCCTGTCATTGATGGCTTTGAGTATGACTTCTTGCCCCGCGAACGTGTGGGCATTGTTGGCCCCAATGGCGCTGGGTGAGTCTCTTCATATGACCTACTGAGTTGTGATGAATACAGCCAGGACTCACATCCCCCCATCCTTGGGTTGCGGCTGCCACCCTGCCTTGGGCCGCTGCCGCCAGGGTGGTGTAGCATTGACACCTTCAGCTTGAGTTGCGGCAGGCTCGCCCCGGCGAGCTTGCCCTGGCGGGCTGGGTGGCTGCTGCAAGGAATGGCGGCTGCAGACTGATGCCTTGAGCAGCAAACCTCTCCGAAGAGTTGACAGCCTCCCCCCCCTCACATGGCATGCTGCTGCTGATGAATCATTGCTCACCTGCAGAAAGACCAGCTTGATCGAGATGATTGCTGGGCTGCGCCCGCTGACACATGGCAGCAGGGACATTGGCGAGACCACAAACATTGGCTACTTCACTCAGCATGTGGATGACATTCCTCAGAATATGACAGTCATCAACTACATCAGGTGTGTATCCCTTGATTACTATGGTTTGTTGCTCTTCCTAAGGGTTTGTGTGCGCTTGTTACGTGTTCGTCAGGAATGCACTGTGTGCCCAGCAGATGTTGCTGCAGCCAAGGCTCTGCTCCTCTGCAGCAGTACTGCTGCCCACATCATGCCTGCCTCTGTCCTTGGTCTGTCGACTCCATCCTTCTTTGAGCATCTGTGTTGCATTGGGTGGCTGAGGCAGTGCGTGGGCTGTGTGCAGGGAGGTTGCTGACAAGAGGAAGGCTCAGAGGACAAAGGAGCAGCGCTGGCAGGAGCAGAGCCCGGAGGTGGTCCTTGAGCAGCTGGGCTTTGCCAGGAGTCGGCAACACCAGCAGGTGGGGCTCCAAAGCCCAGTCTGCCATGCTAGCTCGAATCTCATGCAGCTCTGGCCTGCACAGGCAATGCATCGCGCGCACTTCTGTGCCCTGTCTGCCGATGGCCTACAGTGAAGCACCTGGGGCTTCTTGCCCAAGAGGCTGCATAGCTGACTCGCCGTTTGTCAGTCTGCAGCTCTGATGCCCTGCAGGTCAAGTCACTCAGCGGCGGCGAGCGCCGGCGCTTGCAGCTGGCAGCAGTCCTTGCGGGGCAGCCCAGCTTCCTCATTCTTGATGAGCCGACGGTAAGTTTCGTTGCTGGTGATTTTCGCCTCAGCAGACATGCATTGTGGCCACTATGGTGTGCCACACCTTCTCAGACATGGCTCAAACTGTTGTCTCTTTGCTGCAGAATGATCTTGGTGAGGAGGGTTTGCACCGGCACAAGCAGCTCCCTGCACTGCCAAGGCTGCATGATGCTGCCTGCTCCTTTGTGCTTGGAACACTCTTCAGCCCTGACCCTCTCGATAGCTACTTGGCTGCAGATCTGTCATGTGTGGACAGCCTGGAAGGTGTTCTGAAGAACTATGCAGGCTGCCTCCTTGTTGTATCCCACGACAGGTGGGTGCAGGACCAGGTCCCTCAGCTGGCATGCACCTTTGCGGCACCATCATATATCTTGGAAAAACCCCTGTGTCCATCAGGCACCCTTGCTCAGCGCAGATGTTGCCTGCAGATCTTTCATGGATGCTGTGGCAGATAAGCTGTTTGTGGTGGAAGGGGATGGCCCAGTCCGGATGTTTGATGGCCAGTTTTCAGAGGTAGCTGCTCTTCTGTCTGCGGCCTGGCTTAAACTCGATGTTGTCTGGCCTCACAGGCACTCAGGGAAGTTGCATGACATGCACAGTGGCTCAGTCTGCCCCTCACTGAAGGCACCGAATTTCTCTGCAGTACTTAGATCTGCTGGGGGACATGGAGAAGTTTGGCGGCCAAGCCCAGAGGGACTCAAGCGCCCAAAGGCGATCTGCACCTGAGGGTCGAGCAGCAACGCTGAACAGCGCAAGCCAGCCTCAGTCTCAAAGCGAAGCTTCAGGCGGCTCCAGCACTGTTGCCTCCAGCAATGGCAGGCTCAAGCTTGGCTTTCGGTGCGGCTGACACCTGCATGCCGCCTTCACTATGCCTCTGATTGTTCAGAGGAGGCCAGATACTTACATGCCATCTTCATTGTGCCTTTTGTTGTGCCTTTGCCTATCCGGGAGAAAGCCAGACAATCACATGCCGCCTCAACTGCTGGCTGGACTGCAGAGAACGTGAAGAGTTTGCGGGACTGGAGGCTGTCATCGAGAGGTTGAGTGCCAAACAGAAGCTACTGGAAGAGAAACTAGCAGGCTCATATGACGAGGAGACCTCCCAGGCCCTTGCCAAAGTTGCTATTGAGGTGGACACCAAAACAGACAGGTGGCTGGAGCTGGCAGAACGTGCAGACGTCTGAGCCTGTACGTGCCATGCTTCTCTTTTCTGGCTCTCTTACCATTTTTTTGTACTGCCCAGCAGAGGTTGTGACCAGCATTTGCGTCTCAAAGCTAGCCTTGGAGCTTTGGCTTACCAAGGTCACGGGCATACTCTCCGGACCCTTTCAGTTATCACACCGCCACCAAGATGGAATTGCGACATGCAGTGTGCAGATCTAAAAGTAAAGAAAAGACTCTAGGTCTTGACCGACAGCGTCCTGAACGCTTGCCGGTGTTGGGGCAGGGGCGTCATTCAGGAAGCGACCCCTGGACAGATGGGGGAATTAAATCTCCATAGTGGTGGTCCTGGAATGTCAAGGGCGCATCCGCAGATCCAGTGCTTGCAACCGCAGCTAGGTAAGCCGCGTTCATGCGCCCAAGGTCCTGCGTGAGTGTCGTCGGATCTCCCGCTAGTTTCAGCCTTGCCCTGATTCTTTTTCTGGAACAATGCCATTGCCGCTGGCCAGACAAGCTCAGGACCCTCTGCTTTGCCATCAGCCAAGCTCTGGCCACTAAAGCAACAGGGCTTGCTGCTGAGGGTGCAGCAACCATCCTTGCATGCTGTAGTGCGGGCCAGCTTGCATCCATAGCAGGCTTTAGTCTGTTTTGATCATCCTGGAAGGCATCCTGGCAGCTGCTGGCACCATCTCAAAACAGTATTGCTTTCTGCTGCAGCATCTGCGCGCAGAGCAGCCTGCCCTTCATAGTGTGGGGTGGTCATGCCAGCAGCAGGCTGCCAGAGCCAACTGCTCGTGCCACAGCCAGGCACTAGCCTGGAACTTTCCAACGGTGCCCCTGGCCTGAGCTCCAGTTCAGACATCGACCAAATGGTGCCTGTCCTGGTGGACGCAAGCCACCTCCTGCCTGGAGGGGACCGCAAGAGCCTGCCGCTCAGTTGCCAGGTGCGCTGCGCAGGCAGGACTGTGTCCTGTGGTCTACTGGGCCCTGCCCCTGCCGTGGCATAAGGGCTGCCCTCTGAGTGGCTGATCTTCTGCTTAAGGGCCACTTGGGCCCTTTCTCACTGTTGATGCAGGGCCTGCTCTGGGGTCTGCAGGCGGTCTGCACCACCAGGGGATACCAGCAGTCCAAAGGCACAGCTGCCTCCTGCCTTGACTTGCTGAGCGTGTCACAAACATTGTGGCTGGTGACCCTGAGCTTGAATACTTTGCAAAATATGCTTGTTTAGGCCTGGTGCAGCATGTTGCAGGGCTGGCTGGCTGTGCAGCAGCCTGGTCAGTTGTGCACAGCAGCAGACTCTGAAGTCTGGTCGGAATACCATGCGGGCGCACACAAAGCGCCCTGCAAATGCCGCGGTGCAGACCAGCTGCAGATGTCAAGCTGGGCTCAGGGAAGCCCATTCCAAATGCAACAAGCCAAATTGCATTTATGTGCTGCAGGTATCTGGCGGGCGGCAGAAATTTAACACTCACAACAGATTGTCATCAAGCTCCTGTGTAGGCCAGCTGCAGGTGCCCAGCTTGGCTTGGGAAGTCCCTCCCAACTGCAGACAGCAACTAACTACCAATGTGGCTCGCAGGTGTCTGGCTGTGGAAAAGACTTGACCAAGGAGAAGGAGTACTACCAGCGCTACAGGATCTGTGAGGAGCACCTCAAGCTGGGCACGCTCCTGGTGGAGGGCTGCCTGCAGCGCTTTTGCCAGCAGTGCGGACGCTTTCAGCCTCTGGCAGACTTTGACGGCAACAAGAGGTGACCGTTGCACCTTCAATGAAGAGTGCTTGCGCATGGCAGACAGGCGCGCGGTATGTCCGCAAGGCAGCAGCGACTGGCATTCGCCCTGGCAGCAAGCTAGCCCTACAGCCCCCCTCCCCGCTCGTCTCCCCGCTCGCGCCCCGTTCACGCCCCTGCCCCTGCATTGCAGCATGGGCAGCCTGGCTCGACGATCTCCGCATGACTGTGTGTCATGTGGCAGCTCTTCTGCCTTACCTTGCATTGCTGCCAGTCGCGCAGCCTTTGCAGGAGCTCGCGCAGGGATTGCTGTCCTCATCTGTGGTGGCAGAGTTTCTGAAGTGACTCAAGCTTGCCTTTTGCGCCTGTGCAGAAGCTGCTGGTTTCAAGCACCATGATGTTGACGCAGGCCCACTGTACTGGCCTGGCATCTCATGTACCTAGACTGCCATCAAGAGTTTCCATGCATACATGCAAGGGCTGCTGTGCCAGCCAGTAGAGGCGCGGTGGTTCCCTTCTCTTGCCGGCCAGTTCTAGGATTCAACTCAAGTGCCTGCTCGTCCTGGTTTCCCAGCATGGATCTCACTCATTCGGGCTTATGCAGGAGCTGCCGCGCTCGCTTGCAGCAGCACAACAGTCGCAGGCGCAAGCACTCTTTCTCAGGCATGGAGCAGGTGCTGCCCAACCGCTCGCGCACTCGCCGCAGCTTGGAGTCAGCAGCCAGCGCTGCAAAGCCCTCAGGGTCTGGCAGTGAGGGCAGCGAGCTTGTTGTGCCCACCCTGGGCAAGAAACGGGCGGCGCCTGACAGCGGGGGCTCTGGCACTGGCAATGATGCCCCGGTGAGCCCTACAAAGGGCTTGCTGACAGGATGTGTCGTGACAGGGATGCATTGCTTGAGGGCCATGCTTTGCTTGACAGTGGGAGCTTGACAGTGGGGGCTCTGTCACCAGCAATGATGCTGTGGTGAGTCTCCCCTGCAACCTGAGGCGCAGCAGATGCTGCCTGAGGGAGTTGGTGTTCCTGCACTGGCAGTAGTGCCACAGCGACATTCTGCAAGCTGTGAAACAGTCCATGCTCTTACATCAGCATGGTGAGCTGCTATGGTGCCTGGATGCCGTACTGGGTTGCTATGCACTGTAAAGGGCCCAGGACTCAGCACTGCAGACTGCCAATGCACAACTGCTGCTGGCTCTGTGGAGGTGGCCCAGCTGTCAATCTGGTGGGATCCTGACAGTTCCTGCGTCCCTGCAGCAGCAACAGGACCCAGAAGGGACACTTGTGAACCCGCTCTGTGATGCTCCGGAGAGGTTGCTCCTGCACATGCAGGACCAGCAAGACCCACATCGACAGGTGTGAACCCTGTGACTGATGCACCAGCTTTTCCTTCTTTTGTCCATGCAGGACCAGCAGGATCCAGACACGCTGTCTCAAGCCAAGTGCCCCCGCACACTGGAAGACACAGCCTCGGCCATTGAGGACTTGCCAGGGCTGGAGGCAGTGCCCAGGGACCAAGCCGCCAGCACGTGGCGTGGCAATGCTGTTCAGCACAGCCCCCAGGTGCGCCTCTTCCTTTCTGGCTGCTGCCTCCCTGTTGCATTGTGCAATTGGTGACAGTTCAAGGGCAGCAGGGGGCAGGCAGCCAGTGCCGCTGCCTGATGTTGTCACAAAAGCTGCTGCTGCTCTCTGAGCTTGTGCTGCCCTTTGCTGTCCTCAGCAAGCATGCTCAGCACCTGTGTCTTAACACCATGGCTTTGGATTGTTGGCACCAGCCTGTCACTTGTGTAGAGACAGCAGCAGGACCTGCAGTCACCCCTACCCTTGCCGCCTTCGGTGAGCTATTCAAAATACCCAGCATAGCTGCTGCTGCTGCAGAACCCAGCCGTGGTGAGTGTGCCCAGCTGCCTAGCAATGAGCTGAGCAGTGCTCTCTGCGCCCTGCAGAGGGAGGTGCCGGCTGCGCCCAGCAACTCCATGCTGGCCAAGCATTGGATGCTGGCAACCCCCGAGAATGAGACCCTGGACAGCTGCACCGCTCTGGATGACCTGTTCAGCAGTGGAAACACCATTGACCACATGCTGGGCTCTGGCATGGGTGGGCAGAATCTTAACAGCAGCAGCCGGGGGAGCAGCCAGGACATACAGAGCGGGCAGGTGGGGCACCCAGATGAACAGCTGAGGCTCATCCTATACGGCTTGTTGTGCTGATCTGCAAAATCAGGGTTGCATGGATGTCTCAGACTTTTAGGGTTGCCATGCAAACCTGCTGCTGTGCATGCCTGCCCTCTGCATCTGGCCACAGACAGGGCTGCCTGGCAGGAGCACATAACGTCTCAAGTTCCTGGGGACGCCATGCAAGTCTGTCAAACAGAGCTGCAGTGCACGCCTGCCCCACATACTCGGCCACCGGCAGGGCTACCTGGCAGAAGCAAAGGCACATGCTGTGCTCACTGGCCCTGCTGCGCTGCTCACTCATCACCGCCTGGATGCTGGCCAGCTGGGGCCGCAGCACAGGCGTAACATTGTGTGCACATGCCTGGTGGCACCTGCATGTAGGCCTTCACCAACAGCTTCATGAGCAGCTGGGACCGCAGCAGCATTATGAACAGTGGACGCCTGAGCATTTCAGACAACCCCCCCACCAGCGGCACCGCCCAGGGTCAGTCCGCAGCCGGCCTGCATTCCAGCGGAGGACACTTTGACGACGTGAACCTGGCAGACCTGCTCAACTCCACGCAGTCCTCGGCTGGTTACGAGTTTGGGGAGGAGCGGCGCCGCCAGGCGCCAGATGCTCACCTTCAACAGCGCATTGGTCTGTTTGAAGCTGCTGGGCAAGGGGCCCGGGAAGCAACCAGAGTTGTGGCAAGCCCGTCCATGCAGCAGGGCGTGGGCCGCAGGGAGCAACCTGCAGCCGCAGCTGTGGCTGCTGCAGCTGCCATGAGTGACGCCGTGACCAGGTGAGCCTCAAGGAATTGATGTCAGTACTTGGAGAGCACAGACGTTGGAAAGGTGTGCTGCACAGCTGACTTGCTAGACAAGTTCTTGTCAGTGATGGTGCCTGCATGCTTGCCCAGCAACGGCGCCGTCTTTGCAGCTCACTTGAGGGCGTGTATGCTGCAGCTGCCATGCGCGATGCCGTGACCAGATAGAGCTTGCTGTTGCTGGCTGCATGCTTGCAAAGGCTTCATGTGCTCTGTGTAAAATTTGCAGAAGCGCACAAGCCTGATAGGGAGCAGGGGCAGTATTAGTACAGGGTGTGACCCTGCAGCTTACTCCAGTCCCGCAGGTTGCCTGCACATTGGCTCAGCTGCCCAGCCAGGGTTTGGATGTGCCGTCTCTGCGGGCTCACCAGAGGCTGAGATGCCTGTGAAAGCACTTGCTGCACAATTGGGGCAGTGCCAGGGGAGGACCCTGAAGCTTGCTCCATTTCATGGGGCTGCCAGAATGCCGGCTCGGCTGCTCAGAGGGGGCTTGAATGTATTGTCTCTGCAGCCCACCTAGTTGTCTGTGCTCAGCAGTCACTCATTTTGTGCAGCAGGCAGGTGGCTTACTCATATGTGATAAATTCTTCCTCATGACTGCTGCTGCCTGTGCACGTGATCAGCTGCACAGCAGGGGCAGTGATGTTGCCAGGGGTGACCTTCAAGCTGACCTGAACATTATTGCCTGCCTGCTTACTGTCCCTGATGTATGGCAGGGGCAGCACATGGATGATCCTGGAGCTGACTTCAAGACCCCGGCTGCCTGCAGCACGGTTGGATGTGGGCTCATGCAGTCGATCCCCTTCTTCCACATGCCGCACAAGAGGGCAGCGCAGAAGGGGGCTGCTGCCAAAGGCGCAGCGCAGAAGGCAGCCCAGGCCTCCTCAGAGCAGCAGCAGCAGCAAGAGCAAGACCTCCTGCGCAGCCAGCAGGCGATGGCTCAGCCCCAGAGGCAGCCAGATGGCGCGCGCAGGCGACAGGAGATCACAGCTGGGCAGCAATTGCTGGACTCGACTCTCAGCGGCATGGGCTCGGCGGACGACATGCTGAAGGTTGGATGACCCCGGCGCTGCTTGAGCTTGGCAATGGCCCTGTCTGTGGATGTTGCCGTCATGTGTAGTGTGAACAGGCCGAGTGTGCAGTCCCATCGTCTGCAACGCGGGATCGCTCTGTGGCAGCTGTGACGCTGCAGTGCACCTTCTTCTGCTGCATGTCTGCCTCAGCAGGCAGGCAGGCAGGCAGGCAGACGAGCATTGAGCCCATGCACCCCTGCAGGGAGCTGCAGGGCTGGGCGGCCTGCCCCGCACTGCTTGCGGGGGCAGCGTGCGTACGCAGAGCATGCCAGTGCGGCAGAGGTCCCCGCCCCAGCAGGACTTCCAGCCCCTGCTGGCAGGAGTGCACGCCTCCCCGGGGCTGCAGCGCGACATGGCCTCCACCGGGTCGATGTACTGCTTTGACACTGCGGGTGCCCCCCAGTCAGCCTTCTCCAGGCAGCAGGCGCATCAGCGCATGCTGCAGACGCTGCCCTGCATGGACAAGTCCGGGCTGGCTCCAGGCATGCTGCCTCCGGGCACCTGGCAGGTGCGTCCCTGACTGTGATACTCTCTGTCAGCGTGCACGTGCCTCGACCTGTGCTGTTGTGACACCCTGTTGGGGTGCAGGCGTTGCACCAGCTGAGCATCGCTCTCAAGGCGAGCAAGCTGTGGAGGCGTCCACACAGTCATGGCCTGCTATGTACACGAGGCTGGCTTGTAGCGCTTCTGACAGTCCGCGACCTGCCACCTCCTGCAAATCTGTGAGTCTCTGAAGCAGTGGGCATCTCCTGCAGGCAACGCCAATGCAGCAGCAGCAGAGGGCCTCTGCGCACCGGAGCCCCTACCTGCAGCAGCCGCGCAATCAGATGGTTCTGCCTGCCCAGCTGCAGCAGCAGGGTTCACTAGGCTCCATGGGCGCACAGATTCTGCCTGCGCAACTGCAGCAGCAGGACATGGGCCTTCATGCGCCCTTGACAATGGAGGCAGAGACTTTGCGGGACCATCAGCCTGTGCTCATGCAGCAGCAGCTGCGGGCAAGGGTCTTTGAGCAGCAGCAGCGCCAGGCGGCTGCGGAGCAGCAGCAGCAGCTTCAGAGGCAGCACAGGCTGCTGACCCAGCAGCACCAGCACCAGCATCAGGCCCTGATGGCGTCTAGCGGCCGACAAGATGTGTTTGCCGACAGGCTCAGCCCGCATGATGTGGGCCCTGCCGCGCAGCTGCAGAGCCTGCCGGCCCTGCTGCACCAGCAGGTGGCTGTGCTACAGCAGCAGGCTGCCATGCTACAGCACCAGGGGCATGCCCAGGCTGCTGCAGGCCCCCTAGACCTGCAGGGGGACGCGGTGCAGAGGCCTGCGCCGGCACCCCAGCAGACACTGTCCATGCTGACGCCAGTGGACAGGCTGATGGCCCTGCGCCAGAGCCTGGGCTCAGGCGCTATGGCAGCAGCTGCCCAGAGGCAGGATCACATGGACGTGTCTCAGCACCAGGAGCGAGGGTCACAGGCGAGTTTTTCGAGCAGCTTGTTGCGGCACCTGCACCAGAGATTCTGTGTGTGAGGGGGTACAAAGGCATGTAGTCCTACCACACAGCTCACGTCTTAGAGAGGGTTGTGTCCTGGCGCAAATGCGCCGCAGCTGTCATCCCTTCTGTCTCACTGCTCTGACAGACAGTGACACCCTGTGGCTGCTGGCTGCAGGGATCAGCGCGCCTGCACCGGCAGAGTCCCGACACTCCATTCCACACACATGGTGAGCGTGTGGCTTGCTCTTGTGACAGCAGCCTCTCATGGCGCATCATCGTCAGCAGGGCTTGTTCCCCGTGCGATGCTGTCTAGACTCAGGCATGTCAGATCATGCAGGGGTCCCCCCCTTGGGAGACTCTGTCTTGCTCGCCCTAGTCCCCGCAGCAGTTGTGCAGCTCATTGAAAGCATCCTTCCCTGTCCCACGCCTGCTCATGCTTGACCCTGTATGCAGGTCTGACTGCGGGGCTGGGGACAGCAGCGCTGCCCACCAGCCAGAGGCATGCCACACTCAATCTCAAGCTCTTTGACACCAGTCCAGACCTCCTGCCCCCTGACTTGCGGCACCACTTCGACATCATGCTGCAGCAGAATGCCACTTACATGGAGGCCAGCATGCGGGCAGGTGAGCCTGCCACAATCTTGATGTGTGGGAAAATTGCGGTCTGTGTACATGAGACTGGTGTGAGCAGACAAGGGGCCTCAGCATGTGCAATGGCGCCCCACCTCTTGGCTCAGTGCAGCGTGTCAGGACCACCCAGGGCCAAGCTAATGGTAATAGATGCTCAGGCTGCACTCGTGTGTCTGAGTCAAACAGCATAGAACTGGCATCAGCATCAGAAGCACAGCAACGGCATCTGAGTCAGAAGCAATGGCATAAATGAACCCTTGTATCAATAACAGGCACAGTGTACTCTTTGGTCGCACAAAGGTGGGAAGTTTCAGGACTGCATTCGTCCCCACTCCTTGACTGGATGTTTGTATCACAGCAATCGAAGCCATGCTGCATCAGCGGCGTCTTACCTGCGCTTGATATGGGCACTGGCCAAGCGCAGGCACTCTCTGCAGGCTACATGCTGACGTTCCTGATGCCTGCTTATCATGCTTGTGGGATACCACTCCACCTCTGCAAACTGCAGGCTGCAGTGACGACAGGTCATGCTCAAAGTGCACAGCTGTCTTGCTCAATGCCCATTGCCCTCGCACTCTGGTCATTCCACAAGCCATGATGGGCACGCTGTGTTAGTGGTGCTGCTGTTGGCGAGCCGGCCAGATGTGGTGATGAGGGTGTGCAGCGGCTCACATGGTACTTCTGCCCATGCTGCAGGCTGCCTGCAACTCGTGCTTGCGGTGTTGAGGCATCTCAGGCCCGCCCAAGCAAGCAGCAAAACGTATTCCACTAGTTTTGGACGCCGCAGGCTGCTTACAATGCGCTGGTAGTGCTGGCTCTTGATGGGGTACTACTCCACGTGGGCAGGCACACAACCAAATGTCTCTTTCGGCTGCAGGCTGCGTGCACATCATTTTGACAGTGCTGGTGCGTGGTGAGCCAGCCAAGTGGAACATTGAGAGCCTGGCGCGGCGCCTGCTCAGCTGTGGGCGCTACTGGCGCCGCCTGCAGATGCTGATCCAACTTCCAGGGTCGGCCCTGCTGCTGAAGGCCGGTGTGGTGCAACGAATCTGGGAGGCAGCCAAGCTGCAGGTGGGTTCCTACACAGGACTTGCCGTCTGCATTGCCGCTCCTGGGGCCTGCCCTGTTGTTCAAGCCAGGTGTGGTGCATTTCAGCTGGAAGGCAGCCCAGCTGTAGGTGGCTGGTCAGTTGCACTGGCTGAGCTGTGTCCTCACTCATGTCACTGCTACAAACAGATGCTTGGAGACCCAGGCACATGCATCTGCTGGACATCCAGGGCGATTTCCCAGCCAAGCAGAGGTTCCAACTCAGCAGAAGTTGGAGCGTGGGCCATTCAACATCGGCCAGGGCGCCTGAAGCATCCGCTGAGCACATCACCTTTTGTTTGCAGGGCACACTGCCTAAGATGCTATTTGTGGAGGGTGGCTCTTGCGGAGGCACTGCATCCCAACAAGGCTGCGGCTGCGCGGCCGCCCCTGCCAGTGGCGCCCTCGCTGGCGCCGGCAAGGGGCATGCCACAGACAAGGGCGGGGCCTGCGACTGCCAACCTGTGCCGGTGTGCATGGTGGCTGGCAGGGCCATCAAAGTGGTCGTGCGCACGCGGCTGCCAGTCGTGCTCCAGGGGGCCTCCAACCCTTCAGCCCACAAGCCCGTCAAGCTGCTGGCTCGCTACGGCGGCGAGTTTGTGGTCAACCCTGACTTGGAGGAATGCCCTCGCTGCAACACGAAGGGCGGCGCTGGCGGACGCGATGGCCAGGATGCTGCTGTCCAGGGCGGGGACCGCGTGGTCTGCCTCACCCTACCTGCCTTGGAAGGTGAGTCGGTTGGTGTGTTTGGCAAGTTGGGCTGTGTTGCCTCATCTACCTCCCTGGCAGGGCCTGGCGGGATGGTGTGGTCTGCGCCGCCCCGCATGGGCTGGAGGGTAAGCGATCTGGCCAGTCCAGCTTGTGTGGGGCACCTTGCCTCCTGAGGTCGTGGCTCTGTGGTCTGCCTCGCCCTGCCTGCACTTGCAAGTAACTTACTGAAACCAAGGTCTGCTGCCTGCAGTGATGGCCATACATGCCAGCAGCTGCATAGCTGCTGCCCTGAACAGTGAATCAGCCAAGGCGCAAGTGGTGTGCTGCTACATGCTTCATCTGCATCAACCACCTGCTGCAGCATGCTGACAGGAGACAGAGCCAGCCCCGGTCGAGCTGCAAACCTCACGGCCTGGCCACCAATGCGAAGAACAGCTCACTGTGCTCAAGCACTGGACACTGTTTACAAACAGATGAAGCTAGCTCACCATGCTTGTAGGCGAGGGCGTGCTGTTCCTCGAGCCCGAGTGTGGCGGCTTCCTGGGCAAGGTGCAGCCGGTGGTAGTGGTGACCAGTGAGCTGGTCAAGGTGGAGATTGAGGAGCTGGTGGGGCAGCTGACACTGGCTGGGTGAGTACGCCGGGCTGTCTGCTGGTGACAGAGCGAAGGGATGTCATGGAGCATGTGGCTCGACAGTGTCGTTCAAGAAACAGAGCAATCGAGGTTGCTATGTCTGGGGGTTAAGTGCGTTGTTCTGTTTTCATGTGGGAGCAGTGCCATTCAAGGAACTGGCTCAGGGCTGTTGCAGGGCGTGGCCTGCTCAATTGCAGCGGCCCATCGGCTTGTGAAGCAAGGCAGGAGAGGCACTGAGGACAGTGCCCTGTGTGCATGTAGGAGGTGGCGGGGGCTGAATTTTGGTGCAGGTTATATGCTGCGCTTCTGAGGTGTCTGACTGGGTGGGCTTCTTTTAGTTGGAATAGAGAGGCAGGCTGAGTAAGCCGCCACCGGATGGCGTGCAGGCCATGTGTAGTTGCTTGCTGCTGGCTGGAGCTTGCTTAGTGCTTATTGGTGCCCTCTGTCCTGGTCTTCAGGTGGTCAGCTGACATCCTGGACGAGCTGCTGGTGCACCTGGGCCTGGTCTTGCAGTTTCAGCACCTGCAGCAGTGCAAGACAGCACCCAGCCGTGTCAGCAGCGAGTTGCCCCACGCAGTGGTGGCTGACTCAGCAGACGAGCTGCGCTCCGATGCAGGCAAGCCGTGTTGCTTTGAAGGAGCCGCAGCCGGCATGAAGGCTGCTATGCTGAGATGCTTCATCAGGCAATCTGCCGGGCAAGTCTCATTGCTGACAGTGGCATCGTAGCTGTCCTAATTGCGTCAGCCCTCCTGTAGCCAGCCCCACCTGTGGAAAAGTAGCGGCCTGGCTGAAGTGCCTCTGCAGGTGCCTTCCAACAGCAGGATCTTGCATGCTCAAGCATATGCTTGATGCAGGCCTGCGACGCCGGCCCAGCAGCCAATCCGGGCTCTTGGCAACTGCGCCTGCTGCTCTAGTGGCCAGCACGGCCACCCAGGTGGCCGCTGGCGCACACGGCTGGCGCTCTGGGCGCCAGGGGCGCCCCTCAGGGCCTGTGGAGACCAGCGACAGCTCTGGCACCAGCAAGACGGAGGGAGGTGAGAGTTCACGGTCTCCATGGGCCTTCTTGAATGCAAGTCACAGGCAAGTACTGATGACAGACAGCCTGACTGAGCCTTGACATGGAGCTCCTGCATGCCTTGCCAGCAGCAAGCACCTGGCTGGTGCTGGCTCTGCAGCGTGACACTACCTGGACTGGGTCCACCCAGTCTGATAGCTGAGTGCTATGGCACAATTTTGGACAGCTTGCTCCAGCCTGCAATGAGCAGCAAGGACAGCAGCACAGCTGCAACAGCAGGTGGCCGCTTACTTTGGCGTTTCATACCCAGCCCTTATCTCTATGTAGCCTTTCCTGTCACATGTCTGGCTTGGCACAAGCCTGCAAGACGAGGCAGGCTGACGAGGAGGCACCCGTTTATGAGTGTGCTGCCCTCATGCATGTGCATCACCTGCAGGCTCAGAAGCCAAGACCACAGGCAGTCCGTTCAGGTTGCGCCTTACTTGAGTGAACAGCTCTCGCACTCTGATTGCTGCCCCTGCAGGCTTAGACATGGCTTTAGTTCTTGTGCAGACGACCTCAGCATGCATCATGTGCTCTCACAAACCTGCATATACCTGCAGCTTGAGCTTGCAACCTCAAGGCAGTGGTGGGCAGTTGTTTTCTCTTGTCAGACAGCTGATGGGTTGATGACTACCAGCATGCAGTGTGTCCTCTCACAGACCTGCAGGCTCGAGGCTGGAAGCTCAGGCAGCGTCGGGCAGGTCATGTGTCTTGCCTGAGTGTGCTGCTCTTACATGCCACTAACTGCTCCTGCAGGCTCAGACTCTGAGGCAGCTGATGGGCGGGTGACCCCCCGCATGAGCGAGCTGCTCTCCTCAGGGACCTTCAACACCAGTCGCCTTCCAGGCGACGCTGCAACCCTGACAGGCAGCAGTGGGGCCAGCATCAAGCACGCCCTGGCCACAGACGTGACAGGCGCCCAGGGTCTGGTGTCTGACAGGTCCTCTGTGGGGCAGGCAGGTGGCAGCGTTGGGGTGAGGGGGCAGACACTGGAGGCAGTCAAGCAGCGCCTCCAGGGGACCGCCCCCTTTGCCAACCCTGCTGCAGTCCGACACATGATCCGGACTGCCACTATGCTGGCCCACCTCAGCAGGGAGCACAAGCTGTCAGCTCTACGTGACAAGGTGGGTGCCCAGGACTGTTTGCCACCTTGAAGTGTTGCAACACCTGCCCTGCATCCGCCATTACTCAGCACTTCCTTATTCTTGACTGCGTGGTCTCTGAAATCATTGGAAATCCTGCCTGGATGTGTGGAGCTGGGCCCTGTATGCCTGCCTACCTCTGGCAGCCGGCAGAATGCCCACGAGGGTGTTTGTGGCCCATGTTGCCTGGACCATGACCCTTCAGTCCCTTGCGATGCCCTCACCTCTGGGCCCCTGCAGGTGCTGCCCACAGCCCGCCTGACTCTGGCGCGCACGCTGAAGCGCATGCAGGCGCCAGACGTGGGCTCGCTGCACACCCCGCTGGACACTCTGGCAGAGCATGACTCAGAGGTCGAGTCACCAGTGTCACAGCCCAGTGCAGGGATGGCACCTGCCAGGCGGGCTGGGGACAGCAGGTCAGCAGCCATCAGGGTAGCTGGCAATGCAGCAATGGACAGCAACCAATGCTGCCAACCTAATGCGTAGCTGCATAGGTTGCACTGCCGCCGCCAACTAGCAGAATGCCGCCCTGGGCTGAGATGTCTGCTCGCTTTCTCTCTCTGTCAGAAGCTGACCGTCACCGGAGGAGTGCATCTCAAGCAGTTGAGCTGGCCTGTGCCGCAAACTGTCCCAAAATAAGATCTGCGCTGGTGTCAAAATCCGACATCATTGAAGTGCATGATATGTGCGTGTGCACTGCCTTTTTATGAGCTCTGGCTCCCTGCAGGGGCGTGCGTACCCCTGCCTCCTACGCTGGTGAGGGCCCTCTGAGGCCCTCAGCCCCCAGCGCACCTCCAAGCTCGCAGGCTGAGCCAGCAGCCACAGCCACACTAGAAAATCGTCACCTGGACAGCCCGCCCTCGCCCTGCCCACCAGAGCAGATCTGTAGGCCCGACTTGGGTGACAGTGTCCCACAAGAACCCACCAGACAAGACTTCATGAATGCCCGCCAGCAGAGGTTTGCAGCCGCTGCTGGCCTCCCCACAGCTGCGCAGGAGGCCCAGCCTGCAGGGCAGGCCCGGCCCTGGCTGCCGGCAGATGCAGCAGGCGGTGACCTGCAGAGCACGATGAGGCTGCTCCTGCAGGGGCTGGTGGCGCTGGCGCTGCTGCTCAGCATGCTGCAGGAGAGCAGTGCCACCCAGGCCATGCTGTGCCTCATTTTGGTGAGGCTGGTTGCTTTGCGCTCCTCCGCCCCCTGCTGTTGGCTGCTATACGCTTCAGTGTGTTGCAACCTGCCTGTCCTCTGCTTGAGCGTGTTGTGGTCTTTCGGCTGCCGTATGCTTCAGTGTGTTGCGCTTCAATGTGCTGCAACAGGCTGTGTCTCCTTGTGCTGATCCTGGGGCTCAGCACGAGCTGCAGCTCTGGACATCGTTGTGGCCCCTTCTAAGCAGCTGGCTCCTCTCTGGGCTGCCTCATATGTCTGATTGACATAACCTGCATGCCTGTGCTTACATGCCTGCACTTCTTACTGCCCGCAGGCTTTGGCCTCAAATGGCTGTCCTGCCCAGCTGCTGACCGCTGTTCTTGCTGCGGCCTGCAGTTGGTGAGCCTCCTTGTGGCCACCCCTCAGCATGGGCTCCCTCCAGGCATCGATTCCCCCCAATGAGCCATGAACCACACCCCACAAAGAAACAAAGTGGTGCCCTGTCAAGGGCGACAGTCCTGAGTAAACCCACACCACCAGCCAAGACCCCTTATGCCCCACCAGTCGATCCTTACCACGTCCAGTCTCTCCCGGAAGCACTTGCCCGAACCATACGCAGCGGCAGTGAGGTGCCAGCTGTGGCTGCATCTCGAGCCCGCCATGTCGCCCCTGTAGTATGATGTTCCTGCTCACATTTATGTCACTATAACCAGTACTGCGTATTGAGGGTAGCTGACGCTGCTCATTCACTTTTCCAGGCAACCTGCGCACATAGCCGCCTGGGCTTTTTCTCCTGTTCAGATGTGCTCGAGTTGACTGTGTCTTCCTTACATCACGCAGCGGCTTGGTCTGCTGAAGTGGCCTGTTGCATGCGCGCAAGATCAGCACTCTGCCATGTGGAGGTGGCTGTATGGTGGTGTAATGAGCCACTGCACCTGTAACAAGCGGTATACATGAGCCCTGCTGAAGTTGCCTGGAGGGTTGAGGAGGCCGGTACGCATGAAAATGCATATGTACATTGTCAGGCCACTGTGCGCACAGATCTGAATGTGGCTTTGTAGGTCCTCCGAAGGCAGATGATGTGTAGCTCATGCTGAATCGAGTACAGCTTAGACTCCTCACGCGTTGCAACTCAATTGACCACTGCCAATAATGATGAGATGCATCGGCTTCTGATGAATGCTGCCATCTGACATCAGAAAGTGCTTAAGGAGGTGGATCTACCCCGCATGAGGGAACCCAATCTGGGGTGGTAGGTGTCACGCTGGGAGCACGGGATGAGCATGTCCGCTCCGAAAAGGGAGCAGCTCGTGAGTGGAGAGATTGGTACGCACCGCAGGCCCCGACTTCCTGGGGTTGAAGCATCTGCATGATGATGAATGTGCCCTGCTGAATTCATGGGGAGCCCTGCAGGACCCTCAGGCCCAATGCAGCAGCGCGCTCTGCAGCAGCCTGCTGCGGCAGCCAGCATTGGTGGCTTTCACACGCTGCATGCGTCACACGCCTTTGCTCAGGCCAGCCAGGGTGGCATGGTCAGCACGGCTGCGCACCCTGGCATGCACCAAGGCACCATGGCGCAGCCCCAGGCCGGGCCGGTGGCGTCCGGCCCTCAAAACGTGTCACCTGAGGAGTTCAACCAGATGCTCACCCAGGCGCATGAGGCATATCGGGCCCACGATTTTAACAGGGCGCTGCAACTGTGCCAATCGGTGCGCCTGCCTGCCAGAGGCCATCTGCTTGGGGGTATTGACAACTGGAAAGCACGCAGAGTGGTGCCTGGTCAGTCATGGTGGCAGCCGTGCCTGCTGCACTTCTGGCCGCCAATGACTCAGCTTGGCCTGCCTGATTGTCCTGCAGATGTCAGCAGTTGCACTGGGCACACCAACCTACCAGCTGCTATGCGAGCAGGCA
The DNA here is from genome assembly GCA_019693375.1 of Asterochloris erici. Lineage (NCBI taxonomy): Eukaryota > Viridiplantae > Chlorophyta > Trebouxiophyceae > Trebouxiales > Trebouxiaceae > Asterochloris > Asterochloris erici. Next base: position 195,414 of record JAAMXJ010000474.1, read on the forward strand.
CACCAAGTGCTCCCTGGCAACTGCGCAGGTGCAGCTGCTCTGGCGACCGGCAGCAGGAGCTGCCCATTAGCTTGTGCCCTGGGTAGCAACAGCAGCAGCACTCAAGGCACTCAAGGGCCAGCCAGCTCTGCTCACCCTGTCCCATGCGTGCAGGTGTATGTGGTCAACACCAACAGGACGGATGTGCTGCTGCTCGTCGGGGCCATCTACTACCAGCTGGGCAACTACGAGCAGTGCATCGCCTTCAATGACCGCTGCATCCTGCTGGACCCACATATGGTGAGCTGCAGGGCCCTTGTTCGCAAGGGTGATGCCTCGAGGCTGTGCTTTGCTTATGCTGCCGGATCCATACAGCGTGGCAGCTGCAGCATTGCTCCCCTGGAGAGCTTGAATGCAGTGGAGCAGGCTTGGCTGCTCCAAGCCTCACCAGACCTGCTGCCCATGTCTCTGCCGGTAGCCAGACCTGCTCAGCCCTTGCCGCCAAGCAGCCCAGGCTCAAGTGCATCTCGAGAGCTCCTGGCTGTGTGGGGAAGTGCATGGCCATGGACAGCACATGACAAGCCTGTCCTTGCCTGTCCTGGGGGGATGCAGCCAGGCCAAGGCAGGCATCTCCTGCTGCTTCCCGGCCCCAGTTTGCCAGTGCATGTGTCGTGGAGAGCTGCTGACTCCAGATGGTCTGCTGCAGGCAGAGGCCCATGCCAACTTGGCCAATGCACTCCAGCAGCTGGGGAACTTTGACATGGCCGTGATCTATTATCAGGTGAGCTTTCTTGCTTTACACAGTCCTTCACTCTGGCACGGATTCAGGCAGGCCGCAACCATGCTTATGTGGGCATGGGCCAGCCGCCAATAAAGCTTATCTGGGCTGACATGTCAAATCCTGCATAGCTTGATCAATCTAGCTGGCTGCAGCGCTTGCCTTTGACAGAGCGCTATACCCTATGGCTGCTGATGGGTGCCTGCCCACTACCATAACCACTTGGTGTTTGGCTGCTGCCTGCCAGAATCCCACCCTGCCCTGCAGCCGCTGACCACTGCCTGCATCCCTGCTGCAGTCTGCTCTGCGGCTGCGTCCCGCCTCATGGATGCAGATGTCGCACTTTCTCGCTTCAGTCTGCCTTGCTCCTGGGAAAGATGCTCACCAAGCTACAGCAAAACATGTGCAACCTGACTCAGACCACTTCCCCACCTGCAGCCTGGTCCAAGGCTGCAGCCTCGCCTTAAGGATGCGCACCCCCATTTTGCACGCTCTGGTGCTGCCGATGTCTTCTCTCTGTCCTTCTCTCTGCCGTGAGCATAATTCCAGACGCAGGTGCCTACAAACCTGCAGCGACTGGGGCGCAGCCCACTGACTCAGGCTGCTCCCCTTGCCGCAGTCTGCCCTGCGGCTGAAGCCCACCTTCACGGATGCGTACAACAACATGGCCAGCGCGCTGGTGCAGAAGGGCCTGATCCCCCAGGCAGTGGAGTGCTACAATGCGGCCCTGCAGATAAACCCCAGCCTGGTAAGTCCTCGCGGCGGCACCGCTGCTCCAGCTGGCTACAGGACTGCTGCAGGCAGTGCAGCAGGCGCCACACTGCTCGTGTAGCTGTCTCTGAGGTTGCTGCAGGCAGTCGGGCTGCCTGCAGCGCCTGCTGCAGGTCAAAATCAGCCAGGTCATCATATAAAGTGCACTGTTGCTCGAGCCGGGTATGGGACTGCCGCAGGCCGTGGAGTGCTGCAATGCAGCGCCGCAGCTGAACCACAGCGTTGTGAGCTCTGATGCTGTCAAAATATTGCTCTAGCCTGTGTGTGCTCTTGGCCCTGAGCCATGCTGGCAGCAGCAGAGGAGTTGCTGCAGCAGCTGGGCTGTGCTGCTGAGGAGCTGAGGTGTCTGCGTGGCGCAGTCTTCTCGGGCAGTATACAGAACAAGGCAAGGGGACCTGCAGGCCACTGGCCATGTTGATGCAACTTGCGACTGCTGGCAGCGGTGGCATCCAGTCCACTCCTTGGTTGGTGACTGCATGGCTGATCAGAGTGTCGATACATGTACAGGTGGACGTGCACAATAACCTGGGGGACCTGTGGCGAGCGCAGGGGCAGGTGGGTAAGCAGGCCGCCCAGCAGTGCTACAGTGAGGCGCTGCGGATCGACCGCACATATGCGCCCGCCTGGCGGGGCATGGGGGATGTCTTCAGGGAGGGGAACGAGCACCAGCAGGCGGTGGCCTGCTATGAGGTGAGCATCTGCAGCCACCAGCATCTGGCAGGGGCGAGGTGGACGTCTGGAGGTGGGGCCTGAGCCCCGCCAGACAGCGACTTGGTGTGACGTGAGCATGTGTGGTCGCCAGTGACTGGCTGTGGCAAGAAGATCATCGTGCTGCAGGGCCCCCAGCACCAGCGGGCTAAGGCCTGCTGCCGAGTGCTGTTGTGAGACTCAGCATTTGGCTGCCTCCCAGATAGTGACAAACGGCACACCAGCTGTCAGCCTCATGCAGCACTTTTACGAGCCAATGTCCACCTGCAAGGCTTTTTTCCACATCTCATCACCTGGCGCCTGCAGGAAGCAGCGTAAACTGTGGCTGCGTCCCACCTATACAGGCGCCATTCGCAGGCATGAGTTGTTGATGATCTGCTTCCATTCCGCTGGTGACTGCCGGAAGAAGGCACGCCCCACCCCGCCAAGCCTGCTTTGGCCTGAGATGACTCCTCAGTGCTGTCTTCCTGCCGCCCTGCAGGAAGCTGTGCGGGTGCACCCCAACTACGTAGGCGCCCAGACAGGCATGGGCGCGTTGCAATAATGCTACTCTGCTGCAGGGCTGCAGACGGCACGTCCAACCATACCAATGAAGCCTGGGGGGTGATGGCAATGATGATACAAATGCCTGCATTTTTGCATCAATGCTTGCCCTTATCGCTTGCAGGAGGCCGTGCGGCTGCGGCCCAACTATGCAGATGCCTACACAGGCATGGGAGTGTCGCTAAAGGAGCTCAAGCGCAAGGACGAGGCAGAGCACTGCTTTGCGCAGGTGGTGCACCTGCGCCCCGGGTGTGCCCTCTCTCTTGGGAATCTCGCAGGTGGGCAGCATCTGGCCAGCAGCAGAGCAGCATGGGCAGGCCGCCACATGGGGCCGTACCTTGTCATGTCCCTGCTGTCTCTGTGCTGCTGTGCCGTGCAAAGCACGCCCTCGCTCAGGGGACCCCAGCAGGTGGACAGCACAGCAAGGGGGGCTCAACCTGTAGCTTTAGCCAGGAGCAGCTGTGTACTGCTTGCGCAGGTGATTGCCCGCACCTGAGGTGTGCCCTTCTCTGGGGGAGCAGGTGGGCAGGATCTTTAGCAACCAACTGTGTGGACAGGCACCTCTCCCTGCCAGGGAGATGACATTGCTGGCTCCTCCCTGGCCATGCTGACGTCGCTGTGCCAGCCAGTTACCCTCTCAGTTTGAGGCCGGTAGCACCACAGCTGTGGGCGCGCTGCTCCTGCGCTGAGGCGGTCAAGCCCACAAACCGTTTGGCTTTCTGTGTGGGCTTAACCTGTGAGCAGGATATGGGACAGGCCTACCGTCAGCCCCTTGCATGTCCCACTTGCAAGCAGGCTGGTGCAGCTCCTCTCAGCTGAGTCCTGGCTCCTGCTGCAGGTGTGTACTATGAGCAGGGTAAGCTAAATGAGGCGATCCAGACCTACCAGGAGGCCATTTCGCGGGAGCCCAACTTCCCGGAGGCCTACAACAACCTGGGCAACGCTTTGAGGGAGGCTGGGCGCACCGAGGAGGCGATTGCCTGCTACACAATGTGCATCCAGCTGCAGTTTGCGCGGCCGCAGAACGCGCAGCTGGCGCGCGCAATGCAGGCCAACCCCCAGATGGCGGCGGTGCAGCAGGCCCAGAGGCTTGGGGTAGCCTACAACAACCTGGGGGGCATTCTCAAGCTGCAGGTGGGCTTCCAGAGAGTTGCGGGGCAGTCATTGAGGTGCTGTGAAGGTCGACCTTAGGGTGGAGCGTCCACCGGGCCGTGTGCTGTATGCTTGGTGGCAGCTCCTCTCTGCTGCCGGTGCAGTGGTGTCAGGATGCAGCCATGCAGCTGCTCATGCGGCTGCTAGCTGGGGGCTTGCCGAGAGGTTTGGTACCTCTGTGCATGTGGCTCGCTCATGCCTGCCTGCACCCTCTGGAAAGGCGAGGCTGTTTCTCCTTCAGCAGGCCAGCTTGGCCGGCTCGCCCTTTGCATTCATACTTAGTCCTTGGGCTTCATGCACCTGCATCACCTGAGTATGGCTGCCTTTGGCATAGTATCTGGGCCTGCTGCATGATCTAGACATCTGGCCCCCACCTTGGACATCTGGTGCCGTGGAGGCCATTGCGTGAGTCATCTCTTGCGGATGCCATGCTGTGTCCTGCCCTGCCTCCAGAAATGTTTAGTCGAGGCCTATGTCTGCTGTGAGCTTTCAGCCCGCTCCTGACTCCGTCAAGTGGCACCCCAGCCCATTCGGCTGCTCCACACCACTGCGTGCCTGCAGAGCTGTGGCACACCAGAAGCCATCCCCTGCTGCGAGCACACTGCCCTGCTCCAGCCAGACCCCCTGAAAGCCGTCCGCTGCTGATGCTGTCCTGTCACCTGCCCTGCCTGCAGAACCGCGCTGCGGAGGCCATCGCCTGCTACGAGCATGTCGCCCTGCTCCAGCCCGACTCCCCCGAGGCCCACGCCAACCTGGCCTCGGCCTACAAGGACGCGGCCCGGCAGGACACGGCCATCGCGTCCTACCGGCGTGCCCTGCAGCTGCGGCCGGACTTCCCCGAGGCCTTTGCCAACCTGGTGCACAGCCTGCAGTGCGTGTGCGAGTGGCAGGACCGCCCGCAGCTGTTCGCACGGTGAGGAAGAAGGAAAGATGCAGTCTGCGTGAAGGTGCCGAGGCATGCTGCCCGCACGCAGCCTGCAGCACGTGCGAGTGGCAGGCCTCTGCCTGCAGCTGGTTGCCAGGTGAGCAGGACGCAGAGTGTATGAGGGGCAACGCTGCCCAGGGGGCAGCCCGGGCTGCGGTGTGCAGCTGCAGTGTGTGTGTGCAGGTGGCAGGGATCCTGCATGGCTTTGTGCCCAGTGTGGCTGAGCCAGGTACACTGGGCCGGTGCAGAGTATTGGTCCCATCTGCCCAGAGCTGCTGCAGGCTGGAGGCAGAGGCGCAGGGGGGACCTGCACACAGGGCGCCCGCCTCCTCTGGTGCCCACAAATCACGCATGAGAATCACCCGAGCGCCGTGCAGCCTGAAAGCTGAAGTGCGGTGGACCCACTGAGTGGGCCTCTCACGGCCTCAGGTCCCGGCCGGCAGCTGTGGGTGCAGGTATGCTGAAAGCTGGGCTCTGCTGCAGGCTGGAGGCTGAAGTGCGGCGGGATCTGCAGAACGGGCGCCTGCCCCCTGTGCAGCCCTTCCATGCGATGGCGTACCCCTTCTCTGCTGAGCTGGCCCTGGCCATCAGTGCCAAGTATGCTGAGTTCTGCGCCATCACCGCCAGCAGGATGGCTGCACCCAAGCTGCAGCACCCCCCCGCCCAGCCGCTGCAGGTACGTGCTCGCTGCCTGACAGGGAGTGCAGGGCTCTGTGTCGCTGGGACTCTTGGGCTGCCGCCGGGCCGGTGGCGGTGTGCTGCTGATAGGCCGGCAGCTGGCCTGCTGATGAGCTGGTCGCGCAGAGGTGCTGTCCGGCTCCTGGCAAGGGCAGCCATTTGTCTCGCTGGGAGCACCGCATGCTTGATGTGGCGTGGTGTTGCACAGGGCTGCTGCATGCTCATCCCGTCACCCGTCCAACTCTGGCAGCGCCTGATGCAGGTCGCTTGCCTGCTGCTGCCAACAGCGTTTCTGTGCACATGATACCAGCCTGTGTGCTTGGCCGTCTGACCTCCAGGCCTCCTGTCTGCCTGCAGTCTGGGCAGCGTCTCCGCATTGGCTACGTTTCCTCTGACTTTGGCAACCACCCCCTGTCCCACTTGATGGCCAGCGTGTTTGGCATGCATGACCGCAGGCAAGTCTGCATCTGTGTCTTCCATCCTGTTTTGCTTTCCTGCTGCCTGATGGCCTGCTATCATGGCCCCTGCCCTAGCCCAAACCTTTCCAATGTAGCTGCGAGCCCACCTTGGATGCCACCGGCAGGCCCAGCGCCTGCTCTGCCTGCGGCCCCTCAAATTCATCAGTCTGCTGCATAGACGCCATCACTCCCTCCCAGCTCCGGTCACCAGGCCAGAAGCCCTCATCGTGCTGTCGCTGCCCTGCCTTATAGCCTGCACATGCACGATGCTCGCTGTGGGCTGCCTCCCGCGTGACAAGCTTGATGCCTGCCTGCTGTGCTGGTGCAGGGGCCTGCTGCTGCTGACTGCCGATGCGCTTGCTGCTGCAGCCGTGTGGAGGTGTTCTGCTATGCCCTGTCCCCCTCGGACGGCAGCGAGTGGCGCCAACGCATTGAGCGGGAGGCAGAGCACTTCTTCGATGTCTCCATGTGGTCCGTGCCAGACATCGCTGGCAGGATCTCTGCGGATCAGACACAGGTGGGCACTTGCAGACGCAGGGACAGTGTGCACAGGCCTGCAGAGGGCTCTCGCTGGCAGAATGTCTCTCAACAAGATGGAGGTCAGCGCCTGCTGGTTAGTTGTGGGACAGGGCTTGTTGCTAGCCAGACGGTGGCTTGACCACCATACTAAATGATGCTTCAGGGCTTACTGTCCTCCTGGGTATGGAGGTGTGGAGGGGTTGTCCTAAACATTGTGACATAGACTTCAGCCTTGCAAGTATTCACCTGCAAGAGTCTGCCAAGCCAAGTGACAGGTGCACTGAGAGAGGAGGCTGCACCTGTTTGAGATGGGGCACCAACAGATACCCTGGTTGCATGTCTGCAGGTGTGCATCAGCATTTGCAAGACTGGCCCTGCGCAATGCACAGACAAGGCAACTGATCCCTCTGCTGAGTGCCCGCAGGTGTGCATCAACCTCAATGGGTACACCAAGGGCGCAAAGAACGAGATCTTTGCGCTGCTGCCGGCGCCTGTGCAGACGAGCTACATGGGCTTCCCAGCCACGACCGGAGCGTCTTTCCTGCCCTACCTAATTACGGATCGCGTGGTGGCCCCGGACAGCTGCAGGTGGGAGTTGGGTGCCTGCCAAAGGGCGGCAGTGGGTTCTGGCAGGGAGAGCTGCGTGAGCCAGCTGAGGGGACCTGCAGGGGCTTATGCCCAAACATCTGCAGTTGGGTGGTCAGCCTGGCTTAGGGCACTGTCTCGCAGGGGCAGCGTAGTAGGGACAGCGCTTGCTTTGGGGTCACTGCAGGTGACAGACGCACAAAGGCTGCAGTGAGGTTGTGTGGCTGTATAGCTGTTGCTTGGACAGTGCTGTGCATGGTGAGCTGAAGGGGAGCTCTAGGGTGAGAGCATGCTGGGTGATGCAGGTGGTCTCTGTGCAGAGTGGGCCAGCTGCTGCAGGTGGCACATGTAGCAAGATCATGCAGTGCCAGATTTTAGTCACTTGAGGCAGTTCGTGGGGAGATGCTGTCTGGCTGGTGCACCACATGCTCAGCTGCAGAGGCGGCAATGTGTGCAGATGTGCCATGTCAGGTTTTGTGGGAGCTGCCGCCGGCGCAGCTCAGCTCCTCTGTTCATGGAGTGCTGCAGGCCCACGCCTGCACGCTGTGGACTCACTCTGCTGGCTGCTCCTGCAGACACTGCTACAGCGAGCACCTAGCATACCTGCCCAACTGCTACTTTGTGAACGACTACAAGTCTGCACACATGGATGTGCTGGATGAACCAAACCTGCCCACCAGGTAGGCCGCCCTTGCAGCTCCCTGTCTGCCCCAAGTTGCCTGCACACTCGCCTGAACTGTCAAGCAGGTGCTGGAGGAATTACCGTCGCCTGCCGTGCGCACAAGGGGTCCTGCTTGGTTGCCTGTGTATTCAGCGCCTCAGGCTGAAGTTGCAGCTGCAGTGTCCAGCAAACATCTGCTTGGCACGTGCGACCGAGCATAGTCCCTGAACACGGGGTGTCACTGGTGGCAGGCTGCATTGCAGTCCCCAGAGACCAGCAGCGATGCGCTGAAGCACCAGGTGCCTGCCTGCAGAGCTGAGAACGGTCTCCCTGAAGACAAAATCATCTATGCCTGCTCCAATCAGTTGTACAAATATGACCCCGAAACCTTCAACTCCTGGTGAGAGCTGGGAGCTCACTGTTCGGAGAAAACGCTGCACCTGCCTGCCATGCTTGAGGGCGTGCATGGTCCCTTGAGGCATCCCTGGCGCCCCCGCACTCAAGCAACGCACCACTGCGCCAGCGCTGCTGCCCTTCCAGCTGTGCAGTTGCATGCAGGCAGACTCTGCCTCTGGTCGTGGCGCGCCACATTGCAGAGAGTGCCTGTTGCGTGCAACAGTTGCATGCTTATGTCTATGGACCGCATCCATCGGCAACGTCGCAGGTGTAACATCCTGCACCGCGTGCCCGATAGTGTACTGTGGCTCTTGCGGTTCCCGCCCTACGGGGAGCCCAACATCCGGCAGGAGGCAGCAGCGCGAGGAGTGGATCCTGCGCGCATCATCTTCACAGACGTGAGGCTTGCACTGCCAGGGTTTGGGTGCGCTGAAGCACACTTCGTGCAGCATCTTGAGTGGCTCTGCTGTGGAGCCTGGCGAAGGATCAGCTTTGAGCTAAGCATGTCTGAGTTGATCACCATTTGGTTGAGTGGCTGCTGCTCGTCGCTGCCCGTGGCCATTCGGCTGCTGCTGAGGGCTTCTGTGGCTGCAGGTGGCCAACAAGCCGATCCACATCCGCCGCAGTGGTCTGGGGGATGTCTTCCTGGACACGCCCCTTTGCAATGCGCACACGACAGGCAAGCTGGGGGAGTGTGCTTCTGCAGTGTGGTCCTGGTCAAGCTGCTGGTCACTCGCAGGGCAGCAGGGCTGAGGCCGTCCCTTACAGCGAGGTAGCCTGGGGGCACATGCCATGCTGGCAGTCTGTTTGGCTCTGCCTTTGTTGGTACCTGGCTGGCAGCCAGACCGTGCAGTGAATCTGCTGCCTGTGCAGCTCTGACCCTGCTGGAGGTTTCTGGAATAGGGTGCACACTTCAGGCTGTCCATGACCATGCAATGTCTCTTCCTCCCTGCTGCAGGGTGCGATGTCTTGTGGGGCGGCTGTCCCATTGTGACGCTGCCCCTTGAACGCATGGCCTCCCGTGTGGCGGCCAGCCTTTGTTATGCAACTGGCCTGGGCCCCGAAATGGTGGTGCGCAGCCAGCAGGTGAGGTGGCAGCGCTGCCTGCCAACCTGCTTGAAAGATGTTGCAGGACGCCCTGCAGGCCTGCTGAGCTGTCCATGTAATCTGATCAAATTATGCTCACGGCTCGTGCAGCAGCCAGACCACCAAGCAAGGCACATGAACCGCGCTGCAGTCCCCAGGAGTGCCAGCTTGGCAGCCGCTCTGCACTGTCCACAATCTGCACTGCCAAGCCTTGCCCATAAGCTGCGCTGTCATGCCCACGGACTGCCGCCTTGTCACTTGCTCTGCGCTGCCCGGAAGCTGCCCTGCCCTGTCTGCAGTCCTGCCCACTTTGACGCACATCTCACATGCAAGTGCCCTTACCCTGCAGGAGTACGAGGAGAAGGCAGTGGAGCTTGGCCTGAATCATGAAAAGCGCCTGGACCTGAGGCGACGCTTGAAGGATGCGCGGCTCACTTGCCCCCTCTTTGACACCACGCAGTGGGTCCAGGACTTGGAGAAAGTCTACTTCAAGATGTGGGACATTCACTGCGAGGGCAGAGGCCCCAGAACTTTTGACATACAGTGAACGTCTAGTAGGACGTCAAAGGGCCCCCCAGGCTTGCTGATCATGGCTGGGACGCTTGGTCTTTGTTTTGGTGCTGGAGTTCCCTGCACGATCTGTTGCTGGACCCCTCATTCTTTTTCCCGAGTCCTGGTGTGTTCAGTCGCCTAATTGATTTCAGTCTGGTTGCTTGCATCGCCGAGAGGTTACCCCCCTTCCTGAACCAGCAGTTGCATCACATCTGAGAACTGACAGCATGCATCAGCGTCTTTCCAAGCCTAGGATAATTCATGACCTCTGGGGAAGCAGGTCAGGCAGCTTGCAACATCAAATGGTGGGTCAGTGTACAAACAGGGATGATACACATTCAGCCAGAATATCAGGCGGGCGCAGGGCAAACAGTCCCTCAACATTGGCACATGCAGCTTACAGAAGGCGGGTGGGAATGCATTCAAGACAGCTGTGCCTGCATTCTTTGTGGCAGTTCGAGACCACTCAGCTGCTGGCCGTCATTTTGTGGCAGTCCTTCTTGTTTGTTTGGGTCGAAGTGACTCTTCAACCCCAGCCAGCACTTGTAGTATCCCCTGTCCACATGCGGGGAGCCCAGGGCAGCTGCAGTGACGCGAGGTGTGAAGCTGGTTTCAAACATGAAGGCCAGTGTGTTGGCTGGCAGCTGCTGAGGCTCCTCAGACGTGGGAAGGATTGCACGCTCGTAGGTCTTTGTGTCGGGGCCATGTGGGGTCATGCAAAGGTGCAGGCTGGCACCTGTAGCATGGACTTGGAGACTGTACTTCACAAACAAACAGACTGGTGCAGAGCTGTCAACAAAACAACTACACATGGGGACAGGCAGCCCCGGCTTGCAGGAGTCACATCAGGCAGGGTCAGCTGTGGAATGAGTCCAAGTCCAGGTCAGCCACAGAGCATCCAGATTGGAGTCAGCAGCTCACCACCTGGCAGGAAGCCCTCCTGTTTGGCCTCATACACTCCCCTGATGAGGCCCATGAACTCGTTCATGGCATTCCTGTGGTAGTCTGCAGCCAAGCACAGGCTGAAGGAAGCACCACAGCCAGAACCAGCAGGTTGGCAGGGCACAATAGCTGGCAAGACACAGGTGTTGCATGGCAGGCTGCAGGCAAGACAGGTACAGCTGGAGACGCCATGTCGCCAGGAGGGTGAGCCAGCTGCCAGGGATGGGTTGCGCAGCATGCCAGTAAGCGCTGGCTGCATCGAATGCAATGGCTGCAGATGCCGAACAGCCAGATGGAGCAGCCCCTGAGAGATCTTCCGGGAGGAGGCAGATGTGATGGCCAGCATGCTCACATGGCGGCCGGAAGGTGTGCTGCGACACAGTCCACCTGGGCGGGAAGATGACAAAGTCGGCTGTGGCCGTCCCTGCAGACAGGACCACACGCACTGCAGGCCCAGATGAGGGAAGTGTACCTTGCAACGGCAGCTTGCATGTCTGTGTGATGAAGCCCTGTCTCTTGGCGTCATGAGCTGGCGCACGCCTACCTGCATAGCTTGCTTCAGGCCAGCTGCTGCATACTTATGCAGTGCCAGAACCAGCAATAGTTGCGCCTGGTGCCTTACAAGGCTTCACCAAGCCAGACAGAAGCGAGCAGTACAGCTGGGTTACTCCCATAGGAATTGCCCACAGTCACAGAACGGGCGGCACCATCGCTTGCCTGGGATGGCTGAAGGGCAGGTGAGCACTGTGAAGATGCTGGGGTCTGGGTGGTCAAAGGCGACCGCGTTGACTGGGCAGAACTTGGCCAGGTCATACTTGAAGGGCACGTAGTTGCCGTGCCAGGCCACCACATTGAAGGGCGAGAAGCTCTGGGCTGCTGAGAAGAGCTCCCCCTCAAACTTGTGAACCACCTGCAGGAAGGGGCACTCTGGCGTCTCATGATTGCTTGAGCATGTGTCAGGCTTGCTTGATCCGCTTGTGTATGGACACAGGAGGGGCTGCGGCCTCGGCGGCGCAGAGGTCCCCAGTGGCACCCTCAGGCAGAGGCAGGCGCCAGCCTGCTGTGGCAAAGGCTGTCAGCAAACCTACCTCAAAGTGACACTGTCGCTCCTCAAAGTGTGCCACTGGCGTCTGGAAATCCCTGGGGGCAGCGAGGCCATTGCTGCCTGCAGAACCATTCCCCTCGAAGTTTGATTGGCAACACGTCACAGACGGGCTGGCACTGCTGAATGGAAATATGATTGGGCCAGCTGCTTGCATGGGCTTCCCAGCTTGTCCTTGCGCAAACCCCTGTGCAGCAGCAAACACGTCGAAGGGAGCAAGCCCCTTGAACGGAGCCCCTGCAAGTCTGGAAAGCTTGCTCCACGAGCAGAGCATGTCTGTCAAGCTCATGCACAGCCCCAGCATCGCAGCTGCACCCAGGCCTGGTGCGTGGCAGTGCCTGGCAATCGTGCCCCAGCACATGGCCCCAGACAGATGGGTTCACCTATGTGGCCCAGGTCCGACGGCTGAAAGTGCCACTGCAGAACCCATTGACTCAGCTGATTGCATTGCACCCACCTATGGGGCCCAGGTCTGGCAGCTGGAAGTGCCCCGCAAAGACCTCCAGCACGTAGCCCCGGGCCGCTGCCGTGTCGTGCAGCCCCACTGAGAAGCGCATCCCGCGCTGCACCACACAGACCTCCCCAGGCGCCACGTGCATCAGCCCAAACTCTGTTGTCACCAGCAGGGTCCCTGCACAGGGGAGCGAGGCCATGCTGCACAGTGCCCACCTCTGCATGCACATGCACATGCACAGCACGCAGCTTGCCAGACAGCAGGCAGCAGTGGGGCATGGCAGCGCCAGCAGCCATGCAGAAGAACTGTGACAGGTGCGGGCGGCAGCAGCTACATGGGACCTGCCTTGCTGCGGCACAATCAGCATGTCCCCATCAGCGTTGCCCATGCAACAGTCCACCATGGAAGCGTTGGCTGTGTAGACGTGGATGGCAAACCCCTCCTTTCTGCCAGGGCTGCAGGCACGGGAGACAGTGTGCCAGGCTACAAGTCAACCCTCCACGACGCAGAGAGCCAGGTGCAGGCGCTGCACAGCCATGTTTGATATGCCAACACACTCTCCTGGGCGATGGTGCCTGGGGCGGGAGCCTGGCAGTGACTCTGTTGGCAGCCAGCGGCAGGCTCCAGCCGACATGTTGACTCCCACGCAGCTAAAGCTGCACAGGTACACAGCTCTGATAACAGCAGACATGCAGGGGCTGACACATCAGAATTCAGGGTACCTGCCAGCCCCACAAATGGTGGTCAGCCCGCGAATGAAGTCGGTCTCGGCATCCGTCGGGATGGTGAAGGGCCGCCACCGCAGCTGGTTGGGCGTCACCACAGCGTGCTCAAAGTTGCCTGCACAGGGCAGCTCGTCTCAGCAATACCGCTGGAGCTGATGCAGGCGGCCTCTGATGCTTGCATTGGCCGTGGGCATCACAACCCTGGGATGAACTGCCTGCTGCCCGCTCATGGAGGCAGCAAAACTCAGAACTTGCTGAGCCCTTCGACAAGCTCTGCAGCAGTGCGTGCAGACGTCGTGCTGGTTTGAGCACTGGCCTCAGCCAGGCCTGTTCCTTGGTAGTCTCAGGGATGCCGCCCTCATGCCTGCTCCAACGCATGCCCCTGGCAGCCTCTGCATGACTCTGGAGCAGGGGCCTGGAGCGGCCCCACCATCCCCTGACCTGTCAGCTGCTCCACGGGGAAGTTCAGGGGGTGGAATGGCTCATGGGTCACAGAGGGCCGGATTCTGTAGAGCCAGCTGCGCTTGTTCTCCCTGAAAGCAGGCAAGCCAGATAGCAGATGAGCCTTGCTGCCAGTTGGGGGTGGCTCCCGCAGGTTCTTGTGCTGAGTAGTGCTTACAGCATGCCTCTTGGTGCAGCATCAGCTGACAGGCAGCACTCAGCTCAAGGTGTGTCATTGTCGTGTCCCTTAAAGACTCGACAGCAGCAGTGCTGACCTGCGAGGGGCTGTGAAGGCTGTTCCAGACAGCTGCTCTGCGTACAGGCCATATGGACATGTCTGCAGAGCAACTGAGCAAGCCTTGATTTGCAACATTCTGCTATGCCAAAGCCACCAGCAGTGCACTCACTCTAGGATTGTTCTGACCATCAGGGAGGGCCTGTGGCAGCGCCTCACTTTGGAACTCATTCCCTGCAACATGGCATTGGATGAAAAGGAGCACCCCAGACATGGCGAACGTCATCAACATGTAGGCAGCTCACCAAAGCCAGACATGTATTGCAGAGAGTTGTCATGAGACTTGTCCTGGGCGTTAGCAGCCTTACTGGCAGTCATTAGGACTCAACACGAGAAGCCCGGATCCTCTGTTTAAGCAAGTCTCCGTCTGTACTGAAGGTGTGAAGGAATCGAAATCTTGTATTGTAAAAGGATTCTTGTGACAATGCTCGAGTCCATGCCACTATGTGGTGAAGAGTATGGCATGCAGACTCTCTAGCTCCCCTGACCGCCCTTCTTTCATGATAAAGTGTTACCCTGGAAGTCACCCCCATTGAGCCTGTTTGTAAAGTCACCTGAAGTCAGGGGCTTTACCTGTCATCCGTCACACCATCATTGTTCCGAATATCAGCAAGTTTCACTTTTGCCAGGCTTGCCACAATGCAAGTGGCTCCTTGGAAGTCTTCAGACTTTGTGGACCTCGTGTAAGTGATCAGGCAGGGCATGCCTGCGCCTAGGGCGGCCTGTGCATCAGGGGGACGTGGCTCAGAAGCATGAGCTTTGCAGAGTCAAGCACGAAGAGCACCAGTGCAGCATTGCTGGCTCGCCTGCAGCCCGATCTTGCTGTCCTCAATGACAAGACAGTTTTCTGGCTTCACCCCCAGCCGCTCTGACGCGATCTTGTAGATGGAGGGGTCCGGTTTCTTGGCCGGGATGTCATCCCCTGCCAGGAAGCAATCCAGTGCCTGCAGCAGAGGCTGGCGCCCATGAGGCCGCGAGAGCACGATGGGGCAGTCAGCGCCTGTGACAGGCTCTGCTGCAGGTGGGCATGCAAGGTGCAAGTGGGAGCTCGCGTGAGCAGCAGTACAAGATGCCAAGGCCGTAGCCAGCACACATGCAGCCATGGGGTCAGCCTCGCCATACTGAGCTGTGGCTTGACGCGAGGGCAGCAACAGTCAGCCTGCCCAGATGCTGGCGCAGGGGACCAGCTTGTGAGCACGCTGTCGCGGAGCCAGGGTCTTGCCAGAACTGCGTGCACCTCATAGCGCTGCTTGCCCAAAAGGTTCTCCACACAAAACGCCACACTGCTCTTGGTGGCTGCGCTGCAGACTGCCAGCTTGAGCCCTGCTGCACGCGCCTCATCTATCAGCTCCATCACTCCTGGCCGCGCATGCACGCTGTCGCTTGCTGCAGTCCAACACATGAAGCCGCAGCGAGTCATGATATGCAGCTGCTTCGGCTCTGCACAAACACAGTCTCAGCAAAGGGCTGTCCATGCCCACTATAGCTCGCTGCACTACAGGTCCCAAGTCAATGCAGGACAAGCCGCTGGGGTGACATGCGTGGCCGCTGCTGGCTGCAACTCAAAGGCCTGCTGAGCAGGAAGACCATGCCAGACGCACAAGCAGCCAGCAACATGACCTTCACTGCCTCCAGGCACCGCAATGAGGTGCTGCAAATCCAGTGAGCATAGCAGCAATGCATCACTGTGTATTGTGTGCTTGTTCCTGCTTCGCACAAGCGCAACGTGAAGAGGGGCTCACCTATGAGGTCCCTGTATTTGTCTGACTTCCAGTCTTGCAGGGCATCTATGAGGGAGGTCTGCTCGCCCTCTTCGCTGGGCACATGGGGAAGGAAGTTGGAGGAGGGCCAGCCATTCTCACCTGCAGGCATGAGCTTGTGAGCCCACAAGGGGTCCTTGTAGCCTGACCTTGCAAGCTGCACTTGACAGGCATTCACGCTTCTGCAGTGCATGAGCGGGCAAGGATTGCCATGGCTGCAGAACAACAGGACATATACTGGCAGATCAGTCAGCGATACGGCAATGGATTAGGTTCAAGATCTGGGGCCGGACAGACAGGCTGCCATGCCCTCTGCAGACCAGCAGTGCCCTCAGTAATTCACAACGCAGGGTCTCACCAAAGTAGTACCTCATTTTGGGCTTGCCGCCGCCAACTTTGTTCTGAAGCATATCATAGTATTCCTCGCTCCATGACACCTTGCGGTTGTCAATCTTGAGACCAAAGTGTTCAAAGGCTGCATTGTATGCTGCCCTGTGCAGGTCCTCAGACTCAACAATGACACCTGCAGTGATGCATCAAGAGATTGAGTGTCAGCGCAATCCAGACTGAGGAGTGGCAGGGCAAGATCATGGAGGAAAGCGCACACCATCACAGTCTAAAACCAGCGCCTCCAAAGCTGCCCTGCAGATGCCTGAGGCTGCGCGCTGCTGATGTGACCTTGCTGGCCCCTGGCGCCGGCAGCTTTGTGCGTGCCTGTGTCCCTGCAGCCTGGAAGCAGGCATGTCTCAAGAAATTCTGGTGCAAGTAAGACTGGTGCGCTCACCTTTGGAATGCAGCACGATGTCCCAGGCTTTTTGAGGAGGCATGTCTTGAGGCTAAGCTTCCACAGGTAAGCAAGGATGCATGTCTCTGGCACACAGGAGACTGCATAACGCAGATCGTCAGGATGGCAGCTCAATCTCTGCTCAGATAGAAGGAGGCTGCAACCTTAAAAAAACAGAAAAGCTCTAGCTCGAACCCAGCGGAACATGGTGGAGTCACTAGCTGAAGACTGTCAAACAGGCAGCGCTCAAGCAGCCCTGAGACATGCCAGAAAGCACAGGCAGCAGCTTGAGGATGCTACGCAGGCAGGCATGATGCCAGCTCTGCTGTGGCTCTTGCACAGCCAGTTTGAACATGAGCATGCTGCTGCAGGCTTTGCGCAACAGGCTACGGTACCTCTCCCTTGCTGCCTCCCAGGCTGAGCGAGACGCGGGCAAGGCCTCGCAGCATCTGCTGGCGCTGCGCAATGGCGGGAAACAGTCTTTGCAGCAAGCAGTCTTGAGGCCTCAAACAGCTTCCTTGCTCAGCAAGTGCAGCCTGCAGCGTAAGAACACTGGAGTGACGTGCTGCAGCGACAGGACCAGCTGCAGCTCACCAAGGCCACTAAGCCGCTGGGCGCCTCAGCAGAGCAACAATTCAAACAGGCGCTGCAGTGCAGGCTCCAATGGCTGCACAGCAGCCCAAAAGTGCAGTTCTGTCAAAGATTCCACCCGGCCACCAGGCAAGCAAACCGTTCTTGAAGTTGGTGGGGGTGCCTGGCAGAGTCACAGCAGCCCTGAGGCACACTGATATCATTAACACTCTGCAAAGTTTTACACGACATGTTTGTGTTTATCTGAACATGCGTTCCGTGGGAGATACTGGGCTGGTACTGGTGGGCCATTTACCAGCCAGGGGAGGCTGCAGTGCAGCTTGGCATCTCCTGAGCCGGGAGGAGCGCCAAGCGGCTGCTGCTGCCATGGGGGGTGTTACACGACTGAAGAGGTGGGCAGCGGGTGGTGACGGGGGATGGGCAGGCAAGCCGCTGCGCCATCCAGCAGCACGTCTGTGTTGACGGGCCCAAGCATGACACAGATGCCACTGTATTTTGCAGGCCCTTTGAACGCTGTAGCAGAGGTAGATTGGTGCACAAGTGGTGCCAGTGGTTGCTGCAGCAGATTCTTAGAGACCGGAAGCCATCAAGCATCCACCATGTCAACCTCTTCTGGAGGGTCTGCCTTGCTAATCTGCTCAGCCTTGGAGAGCTGGTCTGTCAGAAAATCCTTCACCCTGGGCATCATCCGCTGCATCATCTGAGCAAAGGCCAGTGTATCACTGGTCTTAATGACCTCCTGCAGCCAGGCATTTGCTGGTTCGAGCCAACCATAGCAGTGCATGCACCTGACCATGTGTGAGGGTGTATGAGAGCATCACACCCTTCCCTCTGCATCAGAGTTTGCTTTTGCTCTTGAGGTTTACGCAAGCCGCTCCGTCAAGCTTCACCTACCCAGTGCACCAATGGACGTAACATCTGCTGCGCAGCAACCTCAGGTCATCCTGACAGCATACGGCCTCCCTTCGCAGCATGCTTAGTGCAGAGGCCGCTCGGGAAGCTTCAATTCTATCCCGTAGAGAAATGGGGTGCATGCTTGCATTTGCCCCACAATCTCACCTCATAGTTCTCCAGAGCATAGATGGCACACAAGCGGCCCAGCAGCTGCGCGCTGAAGTTTTCAGACAACTCAAAGGTGTAGGTCAGGTTGTCCACTGACAGCTGCTTGCTGATGGCTTGCTCGCACAGGCGCTTGAGCCCATCTAGCATGTACTGGTCAGCGGCTTGTAGCAGGGCCTCAGCATTCTCACCCGTGACGTCAGTGCTGCCTGCAAGTCACAAGGTCAGTCTGAGAGCCCATGCGGCGGAGCAGCTGACCGCAGAAGTTATTACGTGCTACATCTGAAGGTGTGAAAACCAGGCCGGGGGGATAAGCTTACCTGGTCAACTTCAGGTCAGCTCGGCTGGGACTCAAGCAGGCGGGGAAGGCACCGCAGGCAACACGGCTGGGCAGCTGCAGACTCATGAGGGCTGCGCATCTTGTAGCTGAATGAAGCAGGAGCTGGCCAGGCCAGCAGCTGCAGGCCGTTGCCTGCTTACCTTAAGGCAGGCAGGCAGTAGATGCAGGCCACATGCCTAGGGAGGTGCCTACCTGATGCATGACAGGCACCATGAGTGCAGCACCCAGGAGCGGAGCCAGCTAGGGCAAAGCAGGGCCTGGAAGCTGCCCACCTGTGTAGATGGCACGCATCATGGATGTGAAGACAGGCCACTTGATGTTGGGCACAGGGATAGTGGAGGCCTCCTTCTCCTTGTAGTGGCCGTCAAACATGGCCCTGCAGGGACGACCCACCAGAAATCTGTGCCTTGCTGGATCTGGAGCCCCTAAGGCTGTCATGCTCTGGCAGAGAGCAGATTGCTGCATTCCAGATGCACACCAAGCATATGCAGCAGTATACCAATGCGTGCCTGCACTAGTGGAAGCCAGGCTGCCTTGCTGCACACAAGGCAAAGGTTAAACACAAGGGACGTGGGTGTGCGAGGCAGACCCTGCACAGCAGAGAAAGGCAGAAGCAAGATTGCTGTACCAGACATCTCACAAAGCAAAAGCACACAGGAAGGATGTGAATGCCCCATCTTTAGAAGGAGTGAATGCTCTGTGAATGGCTTCAGAACGCTGCTGCACCCAGCTCAAGCAGAGACAAGCAGAGAGAGGCAGGGACCTGCTGCACCTACCTGAAAATGTCTGAGCTGGCCAGGAGAGCAATGCGGTGGGCATAAAACTCCTTGTTCTCCACCAAGAAGGTGACATCTGACAGCGTCTGATTGTTCACAAACTTCTCACCCAAGTACACCTGCACACATCAACTAGCATGTGCACTGCTGACAGCACTGTGGGCCATCCCTTTGTTGCCTTGCTACTTTCTCACAGCCTGCACAAGTCAGGCTCCTGGTGGGCGCTGGCATTAAGCCCAAAATAGTGCACTGTCAACGTGTGACAGTAACCCACCTACCTGTGGCTTAGGGGCCTCAGGCTGGCAGTCAATGACATTGCTGGTGTCCAGCTTGATACGGTCCACCAGGGCACACAGTGCACCTGCAGCCAGGGCCGCAGGCAATGGTAAGGGCTGCTCTGCCCAGAGTGAGCTGCACACCACAGAAAGCACATGTGGTGCCTTGCCTGAGCACCTTATCTGTTGGAGCAGGCAGGGTGCAAGCAGGAGAAGAAACAAGTGCTGAGGAGCAGTTGGGCAGCACACCCATGCACAATCTGGCAGATGCAGACTGCTGGAGCTCCTCGCATACTGCCTGCTTCTGCATCATGGTTGCAGTGTTGCAGCCGCAGGGTACGCCTCGCAGTCCGATCCATTGTTGCTCATGCCTGCGCAACCTGCTGCCATAAGGGTGCCCACCTGCTGCCTCCTTCTGCACGCCGGCCTCCTTGCGACTGTCAGTCAGCAGCTCCAGCAGAATCTCCAGCCCCTTGCGGTTGACAAAGCACTCTCGCAGGTCTGTTGGCTTGGCCAGCCGCGCCAGCGCCATTGCCACTCGTTGCTGCAACTGCTTGTCAGTGGCCTGCAGAGAGGAAGGAAAATTTCCAATGGGATGGCACAGCTGGTCACCTAGTCTGTCTCCCTCAAAGCACATGAGTAACGGGACGCCATCAAACATGCAAGTAGACAGCGTCAGTCTAGGCTCTGGGCATCAGGACTTGATCTTAAGGCCAGACAGAGGTGATCTCTAAGTACGCAACCAACACACCTAAGGCAGGGCCTCAGGACAGCAGCAAAGATACTGGGACATGCCCTCGCTTCAAGTGCTCACCTGAGCAGAATGCATGCTGTACAAAATTTGCTTCAGAACATGGCCCTCAATCTTCTCCTCCAGCCGCTTGATGGTCTTTTGAACACAGTCCTTGGATGCCTGTAGGATGCAGGAAAGCCGTGTGAGCTACGGGGCAAGATGGGCAGCCGCATAAGGGTCTTCTGCACCCAGCTGGTAGACATCTGCAGGCTTGCGGCCCTGTGAGCTGCAGGCTGCAGACCCGTAGCAAGCAGGGCGGCGGCCCTGACCCCTGCAGGCAACTCACAAAGGTGGCAGCATTATGCTTATCAGAGAATGTCAGAAGGCAACACTGGCATCAGGTGCACCGCACAGCAGCCTGTGCATCCCATACAGGCAGCTTGTACTCAGAGCCAGACCGCAGGCCAGGCTCACACCAGCTACAAACTCTGCAGACCCAGGCTCACCTGTACTATGAGCTCTGCCTCGTGTAGCCTCGACACGCCATTCTGCCTTACTATCTCTGGGATGTTGTCTTTATTGTCTGCCAGCCCGTAAAGAGCAAAGGCTGCATTGTGCTGCAGGTTGCCCTGCTTGCTCTCCAGCAGTTCCAGCAGGGGGGGGAGTCCACCAGCCTGCACCCAGCAAGCATGCAGTCAGAAGGCGTGGCGTTGAGAAGCACTAGGCAGAGACTTGCTAAGGCTGCCTGGTCACTGAAGCAGGTCCACTTCTCCCGAGAAAGAGCACAAGAAGGAACCAACCAGCTTGCACATTGCAGTAGAGGTACAGAGGATCAAGCAGTGATTAGGCACCCTGCAGACTGCCTGAGCACTGCACAAAGACAGCGACATGGGACTGCATGCGGAGCCTGCGTGACAGGATCAATACAGCAGGTCCACAGGGCACCCTTGTGGCCTCAGTGTTCGGCAGCATACAGCACTTCTCTAAACAGCCCCTGAAGTCGATTGTCTGCTGCCTGCGCCAGATGCCACAGAGCAAAGGTGCCTAAAACACATTCCGGCACAGGTGCAAAGCGAGTTGCAGCATGCTTGCCTGCACAATCCCAGCCTGGTTGTCTACTGCCTGAGCCAGGCGCCCAAGAGCAAAGGCAGCCATCTCCTTGAGCTGGGCATCTTTGTGGCTCAGCATGTTTATCAGGGGGGGCACAGCCCCTCGCTGCACAATCCTGCAGGAGGCAGCACAAACAGGAGCTGCTGTGCTGTGCAACTCATGAGGAAATCAGGGCAGGTCGCACCCTCAGCAGAGAACTTCTTCTGTCTGACTCACACTTGACCATGAGTAGGCCAGGCTTGTCTCAGCACGATTAGGAACGCCACCTCCTTTTCAAGGGTAGGGGATCACCACAGCAATCCTCTACTGTAACATTGCAAGTCAATAGCATGGCCAAAGCTGCTGGGCAGCAAAGGCTTTGCTGACCATGTCAGTGCCAGCTGTCCCCTCACACACAGAAGCAGCAAACCGCTTTGTCATGACGCAGCACCTCTGACAGCAGCAGGCAGGAAGGCAGTGCAGCATAAGCGCATGTCACTCAGGCAAGATGGGCACAGGTGGCTGTACTTGGCTTTGTAGTCGCCATCTGTGGTTGCAAACTGCCCCAGCAGCAGCGCTGACTCCCGCTGGCTCTCGTGGCACTTGCAGCTGAGCAGGCCAATGACTGGCTGCAGTGCCCCTTCCTCCAGCACCTGCAAACAACACAGAGGATTTCAGCTGAGCACATGGCATGGACAAGCGAAGGTCACACAGGCTGGCATGCACCTGAGGGCCTGCTGCTATGTGGCTGGCCCAGAGATGGCTGCAAAAGCAAGTTTCAGTTTCAACAGACATGGGCAGCAGTGGCCTGAGAAGCGCCGCGTCTTGCACCATGCCCTACCACACGAGTGGCACCGCTACCTTGCGTGACATGAGCAGATACAGATCAGCACAACAGCACAAGGGTCCTACAGGTCTGGTGGATGCAAACAAGGTGCAGAAGCAAGTGGTGTGGAGTCAAAATGGTGCACTGCATTGTATCCTGATTTTGGCACACATGGCTGCCAATCATCTGACGATCTGCTTGACATTTTCACTCCTTGTAACCCCTTTGTAGTCATGTCAGGCCCACCTCGTCCTCAGTGGGAAGGAGTACAACACATTTTAGACGACACACTTGATGCCCTGAGTTCAAACCAGATGACTCTGCTCAAGGACAGAGCCCCCTGACTGTGACAACTTGGAATCCCAGCTGCCATCCAGAGCACCATCTTGTTGGCCATCAGCAAAGATGCTCCATGACGCCCACTGATAGTCATCCTTATGACACCATTCACATGAGCAGATCATCCTGATGGTGTGCACCAGGGGGCCGCATTGTTATGAGCATCTCAGCTCCACTCCTCTGCACTCCCTCCCAGCGCACCTTCTTCTTTATGTGGGGTGAGGAGTGCACCAGGTTCCCAATTACGCCCACTGCCTCATAGTGGATGCCTGCATCCTCGGCCTTCAGCATCTGGATCAGCACCGGCAGCGCGCCCTCGCTTACGATGAGGTTCTTGTTGTCCTCGTTCTTGAAAGCCAGGGTGCGCAGGGCGCCCGCTGCCGCCCGCTGCACCTGCAGTGACATGGTGAGGGCACAAGTCAGTGCTGGGTACGATTGGCAGGGGAGTGCCGCAGGTCACTCCTGCACCTGGAGGTGCGGAACCAGCACAAGGGATGGCAGATAGCCGCTAAAGATCAGGTCCAGCTGCGGCCCACAGCAGGCTGGATCTGCAGTGAAGGCTGTGCTGAACCCAGCATCCCCCAGGTGCTTCAGAGAGCCTGCTGTTGCATGCTGCACTGACAGAAAGGTGCAGACACCTGAAGAGGCTGCCAGGCTACACCAACACAAGACGTACTGCAGCATCACCACCAGGAGTCTAGCCACCCGCTACTGCACCCCTTTCACGAGTTTGCATGATACTTCTTAAGAGCCCAGCCTGAAGCAGTTTAGAGCCCATTTGGCCGTGCAGGCCTCCACCAGCGCGCAGCAGCAGCAGGCAGTTGCCGCAGTTTCCAGCAGCGCTACCAAGTAAGGCTCTGCAAGCTGCAGTGAGCGCACATGGAGCATGGGCTGATTGCAGCTCATCAGTGTCTGTGGGCACCAGTGGAGGCTGTCTGCAACACCGACCTTGGCATCGTAAGCCTGCAGCAGCGCCACCAGAGGTGGAATGCCGCCCTCTGCCCGCACCCTGCTCTTGATCGACACATTTTCATGCGCTAGGTTGGTGATGGCATCAGCTGCGCGGCGGACCACGCTGGCACCAGGCATGGGGGACCCAACATTGGTCAGGTGGCGTTTCAGAATGTTGACCAGCCCAGGCAGAGCACCAAGATCTGCAGCAGCAGGCTCTAGTCAGCTTTGGGGGGTTAAATTTCAGGATGACCACGTACAGCACATCTACAGCAGGCAGCAGGTCATGCAGAAGTCCCAAGCACAATTGCAGCTACTGGAAGGGCGGACCTTTGGCGCGGAGCCAATGCAGCACCAATGCCTGAAGGGCAGAGCACTAGCTTGCAGCAGCTCAAAGGTGATTGCAGGCATCAGGGCAGCCAGGGAGCAAGGAGCAGGACCATCATTTGCGGCAGCAGGCTCTATTCAGTGTTAGTGATGGAGAAGCATGGCCAGGCAAGAAACAAGGAGCAGGAGGCAGGAAGCGCTGCCATGTTGCAGGGAGAGCACCCACATCTGCAGCAGCCTCTGGTCAGCGTGGGGCTGAGGCACCACTCAGCCTGGATTGAGACCAGCCAGGCCCAAAAGCAGCGCAGCCGCTGGGCAGGGGTGCAGATGGGACAGGCTGCATGTCTGTCAACTGACGGTCAGGCCCTGAGCCGCCCAGTTGCAGCTGCAAGGTCTTGTCATAGCCTGGCTGTCCTACCCGCAATCTTGTGTTGGTGCTCTGACTTGATGGCCAGCAGGCCCAGGATGAAGCAGGCCTCCTTCTCCACATCCTCTCCACTGCACAAGATACGCAGCCATTTGTGAGCAAAATTCCCCAGACCTTGTTGATGCTGTGCTGTGGTGGTCCCTCATTGCACTGGCAGTGTGCTTCTGGTCTACAGGGCTTGCGTGCATGCAAGCTGACTGGGATGCTTGGTGACCCAAGCTCTGGCATTGCTTAGCAAAGGGTTCATCGGCAAAACAGCAGCCCTCAAGTTGCGCGCAGGCAGGGATCACCTGCGGTCTTTGGCCTCTGCCTCAGGTGCAGGGAAGAAGTTGAGGAGAGGCACCACAGAGGTGATGCCCCCCTCTGCCACCACCACATCAACATTCTCCTCTGCAGAGGCAGGCGTAACACTTTCACTTTTCCTGCAAGCGTGCTACACTCTCTGCAAGCTGCCCTCTGACCGGCATCTGAAGAACCTGGAACATTGCTGTGCATGCCGTGGACTCTTGTGAGGCTGATTGTGATACAGTGCACCAAAACATTACGCTCCCGTGTATGTGGCCAAGATATGAATGTCCGAGGGCAGTGCACAGTACATACGCTCCCCACATTCAATGGATGGCAGCCCTTGCAACAACCCAAGGTGAACCATGAACAGCCGTCAGATTGCAGCTGCCCATGTCATTGTGAGCAAGAGCTGCCCTTGCAGCTCTTCTGCTGGATGGCCATTGGTATCTTTGAAAGCTTTAGGGGCCTTTACGGACGTGCTTCAGAGGGCAGCCCAGGCTCACCCGATTTGGACAGCTCAGCAAGAGTGTGCGTGGCTCGCCTCAGGTTTGCTTTGTCCACCTCCTGAGGCTGCAGCTCTTGACTCTTTGTGATGACAGCGATCAGCCGCTGGACCTGCATGGGAGAACAGAGCATGACCAACGTTAGGGGATGTTGCCTGACTGCCGGTGCCAGTCCTGCCAGGTAATAGCAGTGAGTGGCTGACCTGCGCAGCACAGGAGCTCAGTCAGGCACAGAGATCTCCAGGGGGGTTGCTGTCCATGAGATCTGCCTGCATCTGGCGCCAGGGTCTTTGGTTGAATCAAGCAGACCAGCTCATGAGGCTGCAGACTCTAACTGCTGACAGCAACAAGTGACACTGGACCTGCACAGCTCAAAATCTGAGTCAGGCACGGTGCCTCTTGCGGCCAACACGCTCCTGGACGAGGGGTGGACAATGTCATTTACGAGCCGCTGAGAGCTTCACTGGGGTTTAGCGCTGGCCCTGACGCTGGATCACCCCACAGTGGCCCAGTCAATGTGCACATTGCAGGAGCTGAAAAGGCACTCTGCCGAGTCCAGATCGGCTGAGGGAGGCTACTTGCCTCAGAGTGACCTGCAGAGCACAGCAACTGGACCAAGCACTCTGCCTCACAGTCAAGCACTGCGCCTCATGTCTGAGGGCAGCCACAGCATTGCTGGGCTTATGCTGGGCCTCTCCTCCCCCGCCCCCTTCCTATTGGCTGCACGACAAAGCACAGGACATGTGCGCACACCAAGCCTGCAGCTTGTGGACACTCCTTTTTCAGATATCTCAGGCGCAGCAGCTGCCAAGATGCTGCTACCATAGAGGGGATGGCTAGCAGGGCTTGCAGGTTTGCAGGGAAATGCCGCCACCATAGCTGTGCACACCAGAACCTGGTGGTGTGCTGCAGCTGAATTCAAATGTACCACCATGCCTCGAGGCATTGGCCATGGTCCTGCTGCTGCAGTGAGCTTCCTGGTGGCATTTGGACGTGTACAAAACAGGAGTCAGCGGAGTGGCTTGGGCCACATGGCGTGCTTGACATTACAAACAATGGCGGGACAGGCGATCCCTGCTGCTCACTCATGCTGACTGCCTGTGCAGGCTCAGGCTGAGATCCATGGATCCCAGGCAGCATCACCTGAGCGGGCAGCGTCTCCTTTTCCCCAACAGACTGGGCTGCAGGTGGGGGTGTCAGAGTGTCCGCCAGCTTTCTCTTGTGCCCTTTGCGCTCCGTGTCTGATGCCACCATGTGCTCCAACGCAGCCTGAAAACGAAGCGGCTTGAGGGGGAGAGGGAGTTTGCTGAGCTTGCGCACACCTGGTTGGCAATGCTGACTGAGCAATGCCACGCTCGGGCCCTGCTGTCGCTCACCTGGCTGGAGAGTGTCCAAAGGCTGACTGCGCTAGCTTAGCATGAGGGCCGAACTTGGCGTATACTTGCTCTCGAGTCCCCAAAGGACCGCAGCAGGGCTGCGGACACTCCCTTCACGTGCACAGCCTCGGGCAAACAGAAGATTTGGGCAGGAAAACAGTTTGAGAATGTGAGAAGGGAAGTGTTTCAATTCGGCCTCAATTTTCCTACCAAGATCCAGGCTGATCGCGCTAGGGCTTGTAGCTCCTGCTGCTGATATGGGTGTCGCTCTCCTCCTAGCTGCTGCTCTGTTTGCTGCGCCGTGCTTCGCTCAGTATGTTGACGCCCCCACGCCCGATGAGCTTGTCACTGAGTATGGCACAGCAGCCTTCGCCTACCAGCCCTCACTCAGCAACAACACTGCCACAACGGTGACCATCTGCAGACAGTCCTATGCAGCACATGATCTGGTCACCTAGGGCTTAGTGAAGTCATGAGTCCAGCTGGCCCCAGTGGACGCTGGGCTGCCCCAGCCTGCCTTGCGCATACCTGAGTGTCCGAGAGGGCGGCTGCTGTGACTGCAGACAACTCTGGGAGCCCAGACGCAGGACCGGGATGCGTCAGTGATGCCTGTCCTTGAGGGCTCAGACATTGCCCAAAACAGCTTCCTGCTGGCTGCGTGTGCTCTGCGCACACCGCACGTCCACCCCAATGCCAATGGCCTGCTTTATGTTGTGAATGGTGAGCAGTTAAGTTGATTGCTTGCTGTGCACTTGGCTAAGCCAGCATTTACCAGTAGAGGCTGAGTGCTTGCCAGCTGTGCACCTGGTGAGTCTGAGGGCCCCTCTGCATTGGCTGTGACTGCTTGTTTCTTTTTCTGCTGCAGCCGCCAGTCTGGAGGTTGGATTTGTGACAGTGAACGGCACCCTGGTCAACAACACGCTGGCATCAGGCGGCACCACCCTCTTCCCCATCGGTGGGTTCTGTCTGCCTGCTTGGCAGTGGCAGGAGGCCCTGGCTGTGAAAGCACAACTTGCAGCAGCAAAGGATTTTGGCTTGACAGCCTTGTGCTGGCTGAGCTGGTGTCCCTGGAGCAGCACTGCACCCCCTCTGAGCTGCAATGCCTTCCACTCACATGGCAGCAACCAGATGGGCATCGTTGGCCTGCCTGGGCATGCAGCTCAGGCTACTCAGCAGGGGCTTGCTCTGAGTCTCACCACAGCTTTGCTTGTGCCGAGCTGTGCCCCCGGTCTGACCCTCCATGTCCTTCACTGCCTACAGGGCTGTTGCACTAGCAGTGTTCATCACAGCTCTGCTTGTGCTGTGCTGTGCCGCCAGTCTGGGCCTTCCTGTGCTCCAGTGTGCTGGGTTCTGCCTGCAGGGCTGCTGCACTACCAGTTTAACTCAGGCTGCTCCGATGCAACATACACCATCTCTTACTCTACCTCTGAACCCCAGACCCAGAACGCTGTGGCAGCCCTGCTCAAGTTGCCCGTCGACCTGGTGGCCACTGCCCTGGGCACCACAACAGACGCCATCACATCCCTCAAGTCTGGGGTGCCCAGTGGCAACTTTGTGCAGCGCGACCCTGCCTGCATAGCAAGGTGAACGCGGTAGTCTGAGTTCGCTGCGGTGCACATTCACCAGTCTGGTTGGCTTGTGTGAACGTGTGACTTTTGTGGGCCAGGTGACTGCGCTCCAGATCCATGTTGCTGTCCAGCACTCAGCCAGGCTGTGAGGCTGGGTTTGTGTTACTTTGGGCTGCACTACGGTGGTCTGTCTCAAGTCAGGCATCATACACAACTCTGCTGGGTACTGAGAGCCTGCCAGCTTGGCAACGATTTTCTGACAGGTATGCATAAGACGATATTGCTGATGCAGGTGTGGCGCTCAGACCTCCGGCAACCTGACCAGCACGCTGCCATCCGGCACTGTGCAGGCCAGCGGCTGATTGGCAGCCTATTGCTCTTTATGGAGGTGCAGCGTGTCCAGGGTAGGCAGAAGAGGTCCCTGACAGTGTGTCTTGACCCTAGCCATGCGTCCCCAGTTGATTTCTACGCAGTTGTCACCTACAGCAGCTTGCCCAACCTCAACACTGCTCATGCTTTCACTGGGGCTATAGACTTGTCTGCCCAGCTTATCTGCCTACGCTCTTTGAATGTTGTGAGACTCTCTATATAACCCGAGCTACTTCAGCAAGACAACTGCAGCGATGAGTGGCGCAAACAAGGCTGTGGGCAGGGCCACATCAAGCGTTCCTACAGCAAGCTGTCTGATCCTCTTATGTCTGCACTTCTGCATGCCTAGCTTCAAGCTTCTTTTCAGCACATGCAGCAGCACACAGGCTCCTGCCACAACAGCGGCTGTGTGAAAACCATACTCCTGCAAGTAGTGCTGGGCCTTTGCCCGCAGATATGCATCCAGCAGCAGATTGAAGCGACCCTGCTCCTCTAGACCAAGTAGCTGGTCCTGCAGACAGGCAGGGGCACAGTATGGCCAGATCACAAGCTGACTGAAGTTAAGAGACCATCCATGCGGCAGCGCAGAGTCTCACCACGACCCACTTGGCCCTGTCTGAATCCATCATGAACAGCTGTTTAGCCAGTTCTCCCACAGCAGGAGGCTGCCGGACATTCAGGATGGGCCCAATCATTTCACCATGCCTGCGCTGCACCTGGGAAGACAGCTGGGCCAGCCATTTATTTCCACTGCTGGTCTTCAGCCAGGTCACAAATTCTTTCGTATCTGGTCCCTGGATTGACCTGCGCCATTTGGGAAATAAGGGTAGCATGGAAGCGGGCGTGCAGGACCATCATGACAAGGCACTTTGACTTTTTGAGCTGGACCTAAAGTAAGGCTATATGACACCCTGCGACAAGGCGTGAAACTTAAAGGCCTGCTTCGCGGCAGAGCTCACTCATGGTGCTCATGCCCCACCTAGACTTCCTGATTGATGATAGATTTGAAGTATTCATTATAAAAAGTCAATGAGCTGCCCTCCTGACCGGCACCCCGGTGTTCACTGGCCACCATGCCATTCCGCTGCCCTGCCTGCCAACACTTCAGATATCAGCGGGAACACTTCGTGGCGCACATGAAGCCGCGCAAATTTTGATTGCAAGAGGTGGGACCTCCTGACAGACGGCGTCTGAGAAAGACCCAGACAGCAACTGCATCACGAAGCAAGAATATGAAGAGGCACAGGTTGCAGCAAAGGCGCAGAAGGTGTGCGAGTTGTGGAAGCTTGCATTCCCGCTCCCAGAGGGCCTTGGCTCCTGCAGGCCCACATCTCTCACTGCCCTGCAGAGGAAGCGAGAGGAGGAGCTCCAGGCCAAGCCAAGTGCTCAGGCGTCAGCAGCTGTGTCAGAGCCACGCCTTCGCTTGAAGGACATTGAGGTGAGCAGAGGATGTGATTTCTTACCTGGGCAGGTGTGTTCTCCAAAATCACCAGTAATTAGGGGAGGAGGGGCTCATGTCCTCACACTATTGTCCTGCTCGATAACAGTCTGTGCTGAAGTAGATGGAGCTTTAGTGTCTGAGCAACCCTAACATCACCAAAATACAGGGGAGGGGGGGCTCATGTGCTCAGGTCCATCCCCTTTGCTCCACATCAATCCCTGCCAAGGCTAACAGAGCTGGTGTGTCTTGAGCATCACCATGATCACCAAAATCCAGGGGGAGGGGGGCTCATGTGCTCATGTCCATCCCTTCTTGATCGACATCAGTCTGTGCTGGAGCATACAGAGCTGAACTGTGCAAGCACCACCATGATCATCAACACCCGGGGGAGGGGGCCTCATGTCGGGAGGGATGGGGGCTCATATGCGCATATCACATTGCTACTTGATGTGACCATGTGTCGTTGCCATGCAGATCTGCGGCAGCAATGAAGAGTACAAATTCCTCCTGACAGTCAGACCAGTACACAGGCGCTCAAGCTGAGAAGCAATTGATGGCACACCTGCTTCTCGAACAAATAGGAGTCCCTCTTATCCGAGGCGCTAAGCGCACTGAGGGACTGAGGCGGCAGAGTAATGCCATAGCTGGCCTGTGAAGCCAGAGGCACCCATGGGATGGGTTTGGCTGATGCTGGGGGCTGTCGACACCGGAAAGAGGCGCCTGAGGCAGCATCACAACCGGGGCCAGAGGCGTGGCCCCCTTTCCACCCAGCATCTTGAAGAAGAAAGCCTGCGACATGGAAGGGCAAAGGTTCAGAGCAATGCATGTTAGACTACAACACCTAGGGGCCGCAGCGCTCACCGTTGGGTTGGTGAACAACAAATTCCTGTCGCTGAGAACCGCCTCAGCAGCAACGTGTTTGTCCCACGTCTCCTGCCGCAGCTGCTTGCCTACAGCGCTCTGCAGAAGGCAACTGGCGGCTGGCGGGATGGTGCGAAGCCACTGGTCCCCATATAAAGCAATTCTCAAGCTGGCCTTCTGCTCAAACACTTGCCGCAGGTGGTTGATGGCCCTCAAGGGCGCCAGCAACGGATGTGCAGGGTGGCATCGCATGCTAGCTTGGCGTTTTTTAGAGCACTCTCAAGCCTGGGATGAAGCGGTCCAGCACATCTTCCTCAGCCTGCAGAAGACAATCAGATCAGTTCCCCCCTCCCCCAATCATGGTGATTTGCGTGAGAAGCATTGGCACTGCAGTGACCTTACCTTGAATTCAGCCTGACCCAAACGATGATTCTCGTGCCAGTCCCGTCCCCAAGCAGCCAGCCTGTGGGCTGTATCCGGGTCGAAGATGCAATACAGGTCAGTGGTGTCAGACTCATGCCTGCAAAGGCAAAACACTGGTCAGCTGGGGACGCTTGACAGTGCTGCAAGCTGGGGACAATACTGTTCAGGATGCACAGCATGGCCTGAGTTGCCTACATTGCCGCCATCTTGATCTCTGCGTTGTTGATGCCCACGCTCTTGGCCACCTCCACACCATGCTTTTTGAATTTGTGGCTGACTTCTCCTGTAGCTGAGTACCCATCAAGCCTGCCACAGGGCATGCCTGTTGTGTAACAAGCCACAGATGTCGCCGCCAGCCATGTCCAAAAGCTGCAGCATTCACCCACTGGCTCACCAGCAAGTTCAAAAGCCTGCCAAAGGTGAACGTTGAGGGTCTCCCCATTCATGGGCTGATTCCCCTGCATGCTAGGGGCGGCAACAATGAACTTGGCCAGATCCTCAAGTTTGATGCCCCTATGGAAGGTGGCGACAGCCAGGTCAGCAAGCGCTGCCTGAGGACAGATGCGATGGTCTCGGTACCTGTGGCAGAGGAGGCATAATGACTGAGAACACACTGCAGCACACTGCCCAACTGCGTTTGACAGCATGAAAGCGCATACCTGACTACACCAGGAATATCCACCTGCCCAGGTTTTACAGTCTTTCCCTGCATGCTACCAAACAGGATTGCCACAGAGGGCACTGGGCCCACATTAACCTGCGTCCTCAGTGCCAGGCAGCTCCAGGGAAGCTTGCACAGGTTGTCAGAGCGGACCAGTGTGGCTGGCATGAAAGACATTGCCATCCTCAGCAGGTAGGTCCACTGCCACTGCTTCTGCTAAAGAAGAAGAAAAAGCTGTTAGCAGGGACTGGCGAAGCTGCCCTGCGCTCAGTGCGGCATCCACCTGCAGATGCAAGCAACTTGACGTGTGGAAGTCACAAGTAGCAGCTGGAATTGTGCCAGCTGAGCTGATGCACGTTTTAAGACAGACACAGAATCTGATTGAGAGAAGTGGATGAACAAAGCAGAGCTAGGAAGCATGTCAGTCATCTGTTCAGCCAACTCTCAGAACACCCAGCGCTGAAATTTGTTGGCCGATCGCAGCTTGGAAGCCATGGTCAGGACAAAAAAGCCAGCTGCATTGATCCAGGCCGCTGGCAGCCCACCACAGGCCACCGACAGCGACCTCAAAACAGGGAGACCCATGCACACCTGAGCTGCCACTTGCGCATTGAAGTTCTCGGCCTGCATCTCCTTGCAACGTGCACGGACCAAGTCCCTCACTGCCTGAATCTCCAGGGTGGCGGGTACATCTGAGGTGATGCGGCCCTGTGAGTATTGCTCTCTGCGGACCCCCTTGAGATGGCATAGATAATCACTGCATGCATCAGGCCAAAGTTGGGGAGGACAGGACCTTGGATGCAGTTGACACAGCAGTGGAGTGGCCTCTCACCCCACACTGCTGAACGAGTAGTGAGCACCATTCTGTTGCACTGCCTCATCTACAAGCCACATTGAGAACTCAAGAATGTTGGCCTGAGACATGAGGTCGCCATCAGGGTACCGGTGCGCCTCCTGCTCACAGTATCTCTGCAAGACCGCATGTGTACGAGTGACATGGCCTTGGAAGCCCTCAGGTCGCCATGAGAACAGGAGTAGGCCATGCAGCGCCTACCTTCCAGAGCTTGGCAGCTGATTCAGCCTGGACTGTATTCTGTGGCTTGGCCGCACCATGGCGGGCATTGATGAGCTGGTTGCACCGAAGAATACGAGCTTCCTCTTCAGGAGTGTTAGGCATGGCTGCTGCCAAGCCAACCGCTGCGTCTGAGACTGGAGGTCCATTCTGCTGGCCCAAAGTCCTTAAACTGTGCACACCAAGGGCAGAGACCAGCACTGGCTGGAGATCACCCACCACGCCAGACAGGTGTCTGCAGGCTTGATTAATGGCCGCTCTGAGAGATGAGGGGTTGTTTGGGGAGCAGCTGGCACGGAGATGTGCAATGTAGTCCTCAGCCAGCCCCAGGCTCATGACATGGTTGATGTAGCTGCTGTACTCAGCAGATGGCACCTGGTAGTGCTGCATGAAGGGGTGGGTCGATCTGGTTTGGCGCGCTAGGGTTATTTGACATAGCATTTAGGTCGGAAGGCATCACTGGCGTCTCGCATTCGGCATCCTCACCGTCTCACCACTAATGCCACTACAAACTGCGAATCATCATCGTCATCTCTGAATGCTCATGCAAAACTCACACTCCCAGGTGCCTGCAGATGCCTGCTTGAGACATTCTGAAAATCTGTGTGACATCTCAGGAATCCCCTGCCGACATAATCCAGAGCTGCCTGTCGACATAATGTAGCTCCGACATAAACTGGCGCCATGCTCAGGCTCAAAGGGACTGGTTCTTCCATAAGTGCAGGGCAGATTAAAACAAGACAACAGACTAACTATGCCAGGCGGGAGACCACACAAAGTCAGACAGGAAAACCACTCTGCCCTTCTCCAGGCTGATATGATCAGGCCTGCTGGCCTGCCAACTAAGTCGCTTCAACAGAACAAGCAAAATAGGGGGCCACTCATCAACATTATGCCTCGATATGGCGTCTTTGTCACCCGGGTGCGGCAAGACATCCAGGAGGCCCTGCTAGCCAGAGAGGCAAGTGATGCTCTTTTGTGATGCAAACGGCTTGCCTTTGCACTCACGCGCATCTTGGAGATATCAGGGACTTTGGGGAATACACTTCAGTGCAGGACGAGGACTACCACATTCACCAAGCCCCGGTCCCCTTCAGCAGCCGAGAGATCACAAACAAAGACATCGAACTCTTCAAGAAGGAGTTTCCACGGTGGGCCGAGAAGTTCCCTCACATTCACACACAGGAGCACCTCATCAAAATGGGGACGCTTGAGGCAGCTAGGAAGCTGGTGCTTGGCTTTGACGTCTCCAGGGAGTACTCCATGCTTGCAGACAACAGTGACAGAGGTGGCTCAGTGCTCCCGCTGCTTGTTGGTGCAACTCATTAGTTGGATCAAATAGAATCTGCTGAAGTGACCTTTTGCCCCTTTGCAGACCGGTGGTGGTGCTGATGCTAGCCCTATGCACAAATGAGAGACTCACACTAAATGACCCAACCAGACAGCGAGATTTTCAACTCATCACCTGCACCAACAAGCAGTGTAATGGAGCAATGGCGCCTGGTGCACAAAGCGCTTGGCCTCCTAGAATTGCATGTAGCAATTGGAAGACCGCACATGCACAGAGCACCACCATCACTCTGCAGCAGAGGGCAGGCACTGAATGCAGCGGGTGAGCTGTCAGTCAGGAGCCTGTGAGTGACCAGCCCATGCATGGTAAGGGTGCACAGGGCACCACCACCACCTACAGCAGAGGAGAGGCGCTGATTCCAA
Source organism: Asterochloris erici (assembly GCA_019693375.1). Classification (NCBI taxonomy): domain Eukaryota; kingdom Viridiplantae; phylum Chlorophyta; class Trebouxiophyceae; order Trebouxiales; family Trebouxiaceae; genus Asterochloris; species Asterochloris erici. The sequence continues at coordinate 229,716 of JAAMXJ010000474.1, forward strand.
TGAATAGTTGCGAGCAATCAACCCAACCAGGCTGGATTTCTCAAAGGTGCAAACACCACCACCACCTGCAGGTGAGGGTAGTCGCTGATTCCAGCAGTAGTTGTATGTGGGTGAACAGGTTGTGAGCCACCAGCCCGACCAATCTTCCCAGTGGGTGCAAATACCACAACCACCTGCATATGTGGGCAGGCGCTGATTGCAGCAGGTGGCCTGGTCAAGTGCTGCCAGAGACCGGCTCTGCTTCCCGGTCCTCTTGAGCTGGCAGAACAGGACACTGTAAGCGCCGCCTTCAATAGTCGAGGCCATGATGGTAGAAGAGAAGTAATATGTTTTTTTGTATTTCTATCTGCCACCACCACCACGCAGCAGGAGCGTTGCGGTCTGCCAGCAGGGGCGTAGCGGACCGCTAGGCACCTAGCTTGCACGGCTGAAGACACCGCTTGTGCGACCACACTACTGCGCAGAGGCGACAGCAGCTGGAAAGATCAGTAAGTCCTCGACCATCACCAGGGCAGACTCTCTCGAAGGAGCTGCCTGCAGCCTCACACTGAGGCCCATCAGCGTAGCAACTCAGAGACACCAGTGCTGCCCCTGCTGTGACGGCGCTGATCATGGTCTCGTTTCCTGCAGGTGGGCTTGTGCAGCCTGCGGGAACTCTGACTCAGCAGACCCATTTCGGGTAAGCCCAGCAACCTTCTGTTGTGATAGACATGGCGCAGCTGCTCTGGTGCATTGCCTTGTGCTTTGGCTGTTCCTTCTTATGGGAGATGGGCCCTACAATTGCTGGCCGTGCTTGGCTTGTGACTGTGCTGATCATGGTCTCGTTTCCTGCAGGTGGGCTTGTGCAGAGGCGTGCAGAGGCTCTGACTCAGCAGACCCGTTCTGGGTAAGCCCCAGCAACCTTCTGTCGTGATAGACATGGCGCAGCTGCTCTGGTGCATTGCCTTGTGCTTTGGCTGTGCCTTGTTATGGGG